>CAIGRO010086383.1:0-12272 GCA_903798355.1 Fraxinus baroniana | reverse complement strand
GTCGTGGTAGGTCGGCTGGTCCATACTCCTGGTATCTACGATGACGCCAACTATCGGTAGCAAATGCATCTGCAACTGGTTTCCCTCTCTGAAGATGTGGGAAACCATATCTCTGTCAAAGGAAACGATATCTGCAATCTGTTTGAGTATCCCTTGGATAGGCCACGATCCGCCACCTCAGTGATGTAGTGAATGACCACAGTCGAGTCTGCCTCAACCCAAACATCTAACAAACCAAGATCTCTAGCCAGTAGTATCTCATCACAAATAGCCTAAGCTCCGCCTCTAATATCATACACTGTCTATATGAAGCTAAGCAAACCTTGATACATTTTCCTGCGTAGTCCTTGATGATGCCTTCCCCACTAGCAAACTCATTATTGTCACAATCATCGGTATTGTTCTTGACAAATCCAAATGATGGAGTGCACCACCAAACCATGATAGGGGGAGGAGATGGGGGAGAGTCAAAGAAATATCAAAAGTATAACAAGTTGCATGTCATTACGCCAATGTAATAGTCGGAATTGTCCACCAAAATTGAGGAAAGATACCATACGGTAAAATCTCCAGATAATACATCTCGAACTCATATATATGTTCATGTGCTTTGTATTATTCCTCTCAATCCAAAAAAAATCAATAGAAGAATAATGATACGAATGTGCCTAGTCCTTGAAAAATATCCAGAATATCTCCATCTCAGAAATCTCTATCTGACACTCTCTTTTTCACTCATGGTAATATGAAATAAATCCCCCAAATGTTGTCAAACAAGATCTAAAATTTTGCACGTAAATCTAAAAAAACTTCCTTTTTTAATAGCACATTTTCCAAAAAAAATTATTATTCAATTCGTTATAATCTACAATAATGGGCCCAAATTTTTTATATTACTATCATTTAAATTATATGTTTTTCTTTTCTTATTTCTTATAATACACGTTTTCATACAAACCATTTTAGTTAAAAAAAGAAATACCATTAAAAATATTTTTATAATATTAAATAATTTCAGTTTTTAAAATATGATTGACAAATAATTAACAAATCAACATATACAAATATTTTAGAATAACTCCATAAAGCTAGCTAGAATTCATTAAATGTTTTATATTGTTTGAAATAGTAGCTTTTTCTCTATTTTTTGTATTTTTATACTTTTTTACATTTATATTATCTAAGTTTGAAAAATTAAATTAACATTACCATAACAATAAAAATGCAAAAAATGTTGGCTAGCTTTAAACCTTAGATTCCTTTTAGTTCATCTTTTTATTAATTTGACCAATTTTAGTTTGTCCATTAAATGAAAAATAAATATTCACAAAAATATGATTAAGATTAAATTATTTTTATGCAAAAATATATTTTAAAAAAATAAAATTAAACACAAGTTATTTTTGTCTAAACTAAGAAAAAAAAAGGGGGCAAATATAAGTATACAAGTACCTGTTTGGTGAAATTATAAGTTGATGAAAATTCATTTTTAACTACAACTTTTATCAACTTATAATCTCAAAAGTTCGTCAAACAGAGACTAAAAAATGTCTCAGAAAATTCAGTTGTGGCAAGATTGTGAACGTTGAAAGGTGTTGGCAATTTGAGTAGTGATTCTAGTTTTCACGCATTTTGTGCATAATGCTCCTCTATGATGGCCTCGGCTCTCATTATAACCCGTGTCACTGACTACATCAAACCCACCTATATTACACCTTGGCCTCCACGTGACAAGCCACTACTCGAATAGGGGTACTTTCAGTAATGTCTTGGTCAAACCGCCACTTTTCCACGTCAGCCAAAAGTATTTGTCATTCACTTCAATGGTCTTTTGTTGATTAAAAGACAAGAATACCTTTAAATATTTTACACAATTACAAAAATATGAGTTTGTTTTAAAAAGACAATAATATCCTTTAAGTTACAAAGTAAAAACCAAATATCTAACTTAAAATTTCAAAACCAAGTCACTCTCTCTATCCATTTACTCCAACACAAATAAAAATTCTTTCATTTTTCATCTGCTTCAACCTTAAAATCTCATAAACGTATCAAACACTTTACAACAAAATATTTCGTTTAATTTTGTTTTCATTAAATTAGTATATTTTTTAGATCGTTAAATTTAATTTCGACAAATGATGTAGCATACATATATAATTTTATTAAAAATGGAAAAAAAAATATTGAGGCCAAACGGCAATGTCGGACGGCCTACGGACCACCCTGACCATCTAGGCTGTCTGATTAACCGACGGTCCAGACGTAAAGGACAGCTCGGGTCGTCCGTCCGTTACGTCAGCTGACCAATTTTTTTCATGTTTTATTGATTAATTCTTTGTGTTTAATATAATTTTTTCTTATATTATAATTCGTAATGCATATATGACATGAGCATGTGTCTCGATTCGTTACTTTGTTGAATTTCAAATGAATGAAAATGGTGAATGGGAATGGAAATGGATGAGCGAAAAAGATGGGATTAATGCAATTTTGATAACATCGAGTACATTGTTTACGGAAGTATATATATATATACACACACACACACACACACACAAAATATGCTTAACGTCAATCCCTCTCACAGAAATGAGATTTTTATTTCACAAGCATTCAACCATTCCGATTCCACATGTGAAAGTTACTTCTGGAGTGCAAACGAAGTTTGTAATTAAATTGAACCAAGGCCACAAGTCGACTTCTATTTGCATAACTTTATTCAGGAAGAATGTCCTCGAGGGTGAACACGAAGATTCCAATAGAGGTGATCATAATGTAAATGATTTTTGGAATACATCAGATATAGCTCGTGAGGATAATGTGGATATTCTCGAAACAGTTGCTACTCATCATAATTTCACTATTACATATAGAATTCACTATCATGTTTAAGACAATGAGGATGAAAGACTATTTACAAATTAGGATTTGATTGTTTTATCCAATCAGATACATGAGTGTGATGGGAGTTCACATGCTAGTCTAAGTACACAGTCTTCTAATTGTTCGCGTGTGGTTTCCAATGATAATGATTTACATGTTGATAAATTGTTTGACACGAAAAGAGATTTACTAGAAGCAGTGCACCAGATTGCAATGAAACATTACTTTGAGTTTAAAGTAAAGAAATCAAACAAGTCTACATACACAATTATTTACACGGGCAACAATTTCAATTGGCGTTTAAGGGCGACGGAGATGGATACGAATGATTTCCTTGTAGTTCGTAAGTATGCACGAGAACATACTTGTGAAGTAGATATTCGTCAAAATGATCACATGCAAGCTCGATCATGGTTTATTGGTCAACAGATAATCCACAAGTTTCAGGATCCACTAACGATTTACAGACCTGTAGATATCACAAATGACATCTGTCGAGAGAATTGGATAGTTACGAGCTACCGAAAGTCTGGAAGGCTAAAGAATGTGCATTTGAGGATTTAATGGGTTCGACCAAGGAAAGTTATGCTAAATTGGCCAGGTATTGACATAACATGGGGATAACTAATCCTAACTTGGCATTTTTTATTAAGATCGAAACGAGAATAGCTTCAAGTATTTTTTTTATGGCTCTTAGATAATGCATCCAAAGATTTAGAAATGCAATACGACCCCCAATTCTCGTTGATGGTACAACCCTGAAAGCTAGGTATGAAGAGAAGTTGATAATTGTTACATGTCAAGATGCTGACATACAAATTTACCCTCTTGCATTTGGCATAGTCGATGGCGAGAATGATCTAACGATGAGTTGGTTCTTCACGAAGTTAAGGGAAGTAATTGGGGACTTCGAGAACCTTACATTTATAACTGACCAGGACAGACAATAATAAATGGTATATCTGAAATTTTTCCTGAGGCACATAATGATTATTGCATTTACCATATACTGGGCAACCAGAAACTAAGCATCGGGACAGTGACATCGTTGTATTGTTTAGGAGAGTTGCAGATGCTTACAATTTCAAATAATTTGATAAGTTTATGGTCGAAATAAAAAAATAAATCACACGATGCATGGGGTTATCTAACTGAGATGAGGGTCGAGCATTGGGCACGTTCACATATTCCAATTCATCGAACAATGTGGAGTCGGTTAATGTATTATTCAAGAAGGATCGAGAGTTGATAATTCTCACGATGATTGAGCACATTCGTAACAAGCTAAATCAATGGTTTTATGATCGACGTGAGGAATCACTGAATTTTACAGGCCCAGGAAGATAAATTCTTCATAACTCTGGAGGTGGCGAGAAAGCTAAGTGTGGAACCGCTGGATCAATTTTGCTTCTCCGAGAGATGTAGAAGTAATATCGGATACATCGTGAACTTGAATAATAATACATGCACATGTAGACAATTTTGGTTAGAGAGTTTTTCATGTGTACAAGCAGTCATAGTGGTTGTGTACAGAGGATTCCTACCACACAGCTTACGCACTCATTATTACATGGTTGATTATTGGAGAGCAACAATACCAAAACAATATTTCATATACCAAATGAAGCTGAGTGAAAAATTTCGACCACATTCTCCCACTTAATAATTTGTTGACACTCGAAATTCGATTGCATACTCTTGGACGTAGACGTACGTCTAGAATACTATGTACCGAAAAGTTTCCCCTACCGCGTAGGTGCAGAAGGTACGAACAACATAACACACTCGTCAATTTTGTACAAGTCAGATCCCACTACGTAATAATCTGATGGATGTGTAATATCCATTTAAATCATATGAAATCTATATTCACAGTATTTTATTGATTTTCATCATATTTCGATCATCCTGCTTTATTTTTCATCAACTATTTAAAAGTTAAAATTAGGTCCCCATACTTATATTCGCTTTATTTCGGATTAAATATACAATTACATTAAAAAATAGTCATAACTAAATATTTTTAAATCTATTTTCAAGCTAATTAGAAAATTACGATTAAACTTAGAAAAAAATTTCAACAACCCAATAATTAATGTTATGATACCAAGTCCTGCGACCTTTTCTAACATTTAGTGTGTATTTGTCTGAAATTATAAATGATTATAAGCAATAACCCATGTGAATGAAGAGTATGTAAAAGTTGTGAATATTAGAAAATGGATGAAAAAAAAAAGATTTATATTAAATTATAAACTTTGATAAACATTGATCATGTTTGGACATTTTTCCAGTCAATTATTACAATTAAATATAATCACAATTACATAAACAATGNAAACTAATACAATATGTTACAGATCACAAGTATATGCATACAAGTCGGTGCTAGCTTCCTCCTTCAATTATCAATGTGTATTTGGTTATCAACTCTACACCACATCCGATACTAAAAAATTCCATGTACTTTATTATGAAAACTCCACAATCGCCCTTACGTAAATAATAATTTTAGTCCAATTTACTATAACATAATTTAATAAAAAAAAATAAAAATAAACATACGATTTTGCTTGTCTTATTGTTGCCATCTTCCTCGAGATGGCTAGTCTATCGTATACTACAATGTCTGTTGTTCTAGCCATCATGGGGACGATGGTCGCCATCAGCTTCAGTATACGCTTGAGCTGAATCTTGGAGTACAACTATGATTGAAGTCATATGCATACATCGTTGACTCAACAAACACAATCTCGACTACAAAGCAAAGCGAGTTCGGGATTACGAGGACGTATAGATGTATACAACCTATCCACGACCTTTCCCATCTCAATCGAGCCTTATCACATACTCTTTCATGTAATGGGGCAATGTTTACCAATTCGATATGCTGAAGATTATGTTATGCTCAATTTGAATGTCACTAAAAAACCCGCAACTTATGATAACTCGGCCAGGAACATCAAATGATTTCGGGTGTCTTTGAACCCAATCCCGCAATAGTTCCATAGCCATATTAACATACAACAATAGGAAAAACAAATAAAGTATGAATAACAATTGTGTGAACAACACGAATAATAACGGAAGAGGTACTTATGTAGTCGCCAAGCCACGCTCCACTCTTTAGTTCATCATCGAATAATTTCTTTGCATCCGATATTGAAGTCTCATCAATCGTATAGGTCACTATGAAAGAGTAAAAGAAAAAAATGTTAGAAAGCACATAGATAAGTTAGTTTACATTAACGGAATTTCATAAAATACTTAATCGAGTTCAATCTTGCTAAACCAGCCATCAAAGACTTTCTTCGTCCGGTCGACTTCATGGAAGAGGTTGGGCAATGTGTCCACAAATGTTCTCTTCTTTGCCTCAACCATGTACAAAGAAACAATGTATTGTAATGGCAATGTCGTTCACTTTTTGACCATCTGCTCTGACACGTCAACAACATGATTCTTACCCTTTGTTACCTCCATTGCCCCGTCATATACAATTGTCATGTCATCCTCACCCCTGACATCATCGTCAAGTCAAAGGTCATCTCCGTCATCCCCTTCGACATGGGACCTCTCCTTACTCCTCCCCTCCGACACTGGGACCTTCGCCTTTTTCATCACCACTTTTGGCACGGGGCCTCTCATCTTCCGCCCCTCGCTCTGGCACTAGATCTCCGCCTCCTCCATCACCGCCTCCAGCATTAGGACCTCTTCCTTCTCTGCCATCCCCCTCTGGTACTGGGAAGTGGGACCTCCCTTCCTCCATCACCAACGACGCAGATCAAAAAAATACATTAAAGGCAACATCTGTTGTCCACGATGGATCATTATATCCTGTGTGATGGGTGGGATCATACCCTCCATCTCGAGCACACACCAACCTCTCTATCAATACCTTGGCACTCCTTTCAACATTCTCTCGATCATACATACTGTCATAACCTCGAGAGCTTGCTACATTGCCTCGAAGCGTTACGACTTTAGTATGAAGGTTTCCTATATCCCACCGCAGCATTCCTAACTCATCGTGAAATCATGTTTCAACTCTCATCGTATCGTTTTCAACTCTCTCATAATACCAGTCAAATGTGCAAAGAAATTATCGGAATAATAAGTCTGACTGGGTGCAGGCGATCTACGTAGGAGGTGGCTTGATGCTGGAGAAGGAGGTCTCCTCAGGGAAGGTCAAAACAGAGGTGACGGTTATCTATCGGATGGAGGAGATCTAATCGGTGGAAGTAAATGAGATATCCAGGGTGGAAGTGATTGTCGTACCACTGGATGGCGCTCCTATATAAATAAGAGGATTAACAATTAATAATCTACGTACGTATATTATAAGTCAGATCAACTAACGATATTAAATAAACATACCCTATCTCTATTGGAACGGACTCGAACATTATATTGTCTTCAATAGGTAGAACAGATAATCAATGTACGTACATGATACATCTGATCCTAATCATCCATCGAAGCAGTCAACTCAGCACGGACTTCGAGTTAACATGTCGATGTTTCAACATGTTAACGGTCATGTATCGAGTTGAGTAAATATAAATTGTGAATATATAATACTTACCTGAGGATCGCTGAGGATATATGTCAAATCTCCGGTCCATAGCTTTTCATGTGCTTGCCAATGAAGCATTGGCGAGCAGCTGGTCTCCTTTCTGTTCACCCACTTGCTACCTAAATAATGATAACGTCATACGCCCATACATGCAACAATTACAATTATTATAGTTATACATTTAATAAAAAAGATTTAACATTTATTAGGTTAAACATTTTTCTGCAAAGCCAACAGAAAGCCATATGCATCATACTTCTTTTCCAACTTAGGCGTCAAATGTACCCTGCTGAAAATGTGTAGTGAATCGGTATAACACCTCTGACCCCATAGAAAGCTGTTGAAGGCATCAATATCATCAAAATCAAACGAAAAAAGGTCGATCAATGTCTTACAGTGTCGACACATCAATACACGAGATCTCCAGATTTCGTCTGTAATCTTAGAGATAAAAGGTGCCTAAGATTACAGTGTCGACACATCAATACACGAGATCTCCAGATTTTTTTATCTTTTATCTCTCTGTTTTTTTTATAATACGGGTCAAAGGACATTTTTGGAAATTGGGTCGAGTCAACTGGCCATTGGCCACTATTTCCTCTACTCAAACCACCTTAACGACTGTAAGAGAGTCCAATCTAATTTGTAATGTCAATGTATGAGATAATTTTTGGGCAGGACTTGGAACTTAAAGAGGCATTTAAAAATATAACTTAAATGAAAAAAATTAATTACAGAATAAATCAATGATAGGATATGACAAAAATCAATATATGTCGATAATTCAGACAAAATGCAGATAATAGTACCATTAATAATCGCGATGAAGATCAGCTATCGATATGTGATGTTGTCCCCAAATACAAACATAGTTTTTTTTTTATGATTTGGAATGAAATTTTCTAAGGGCCTTAAGCAACTATCCTCATATAAAAGTTGGGCGAGCTCTATTGAAGAGAATGGTAATGGTTTTTTTTCAAATATATACACTTGAATTATAAATTGGGGTGCATAATCGGTATTGTTTTAAATATGGCAATTAATAAATCAATATAGTTTGGATAATTTTCTCCGGAAACTCTTTACTATGAATTTCTAGAGGTAGGACAATCCCTTCTTCAACTACTCTGATTCTCAGTTTCTTGGCATAACTGTAATGGTGTGCTTGATACCTAATAATAATAATAATAATTACTGTTAAGGGATAGAATCCAACATCGAATAAAGATGAAAACATAGATCAACTTATAAGGGTTTGGACTACTCCTCTTAACAAGATTGACATTTTAAGATAGAACCCCAAATCTTAACAATTACTAAAGATTAACTTGTCAAATTTCTTGTACCACTATCTTCGGGTGTGATCCAATCCACTCTCGAAGTTGAATATAAGTGGTAAGAGTCTCCAGATGGTAGCTTAGTTTGTAAGAATAATTGTGTCCCTGAAACTTAACCATTGGTGAACTTAGAAAATAGTTAGGATCTTAATTTGAAATAATGAAAGAGGAAGTCATTGCTAATAGTATCGACTTGTGAAAAAAAAAAAAAAAAAAATTCCTCTACCAAAAGATTCCTGAATTGGCACGCGTTGACTCCTCGGCTTCAAGTGAGAAGCTCAACTTAAGTTACTCATAACTTAAGTTTTCTCAACTTTAACGTCTTCGTGAGCATATCAGCTCTTGAACCCTCGCACCAAGGCGTGCCATCCTACTATGTCGACCTTTTCGTGAAGGTCGAATTCAAATCAAACAAAAAATATAAAGCATACGAGTGTTTACAAATTCTACGATTTTAGATTGAAGTGATCATATTATTTAAAAATCCATTTGAATGTATTTGAAGTGATCATACTAATTGTAAGCAACATCGTTTTCATTCAAATTATTGACAAATACTGTCTAATTGCTTCAAATAGAATGAGAATGTCACACCCTTCTCGTACTCATTTAAACTAATGACTTTACATGGGTTTCAAAATAGGACACACGACTTAAGAACTTAAAAATACTATTAAACAAGCACTTTCATAACCAATTTTTACTTGATGCTTTTCCAATTACTCTTATCTTATGAGTATTCAACTTGAATATCCCTATTTTCAAAATCAGACAGTGTGTTTGAATAGAAGAGTATATAAACATTGGACGCCAGCAACAAGAGTTCATAAAATGTTATTTATAAAATTGCAATCTTGTCGATGAGTCTAATACCTACAAAGATTACATGTATTAATTGTACAAGTTAGTTGAGTCAATTGCGATCGATGGTGACACTTGTTTTTCTTGGAAACATCCTGAATAATTTCTCGTTTTAACTTTTTGTATGATTGGTGGTAACTCTTGTCTTTCTGTAAAACAATTCTGAAAGGTTACTCGTTTTTACTCATTAACGATTTCAAACAAAAAGAAAAAGAAAATTCTTTTTTCCCATCTACATTCAATAATTGAAATCCTAAACAAACCAATAAAATACCTTATTTAAACCTTTGATCAAGTTTGTAGATAGGAGCAAATGGGTACTCCAACATTTCAAAGCCATGATGTTGGTTATCCAACGTTTGCAGACGTTCATCATCTATCTTTTCAAATATATCAAATTGTTCCTCCAACTTTTCATGACATGCACGTTGGTCCTCAACTAATTAAAAGATACAAGTTTGTCCTCCATAATTTCAGAAGTTGAAACTGGGTCCTCAAAACTTTCATAACAAGCAAGTTGTTCTTCAAGCATTTTAAACAAGCAAGTTTTTCTCCAAGAATTCAAAAGTTGGAACTTCATCCTCCGAAATTTTCAAACTAGCGAGTTTGTTCCTAACCTTCGCTGAAGAACAAGTTGTTCCCTAACAATTCAAATGTTGCAAGTTTGTCCTCCAATCTTTCAACACTAGAAAGTTAGTCCTTTGGCGATTGAAAAAGTGCATGCTGGTCCCCCAATATCTCAATATGAGTAAATTAGTCATCCAACATTTCGAAAGGAGCAAGTTGGTCATCTAACATTTTAAAAGGAGATAGTTGGTCCTCCAACTTTTACAAAGAAGAAGCTTTACTAAGGTTAAAAATACATCGCATATAAACCAATCTATGTATCGTGATTTATAGTAAGTCCTTGTTTGATAAACTTTAAAAAAAAATGTTCAAACTTATTTGCGCATCCTCACATTCTCTAAATAAAATAACATTGCACTTGAATCCATAACTTTTCTTACCTTTTACAAAGTTCGAGCAATAGCTTTCATCAATAATCACTAAGTAAATATACAATAGTTGATGCACAAAGTTCAGTGCCAATAAAATCGAGTTGACACATTTTTACCAGAAGTAATTTGCATGAGTAGCAACATATCATTGACACATTTTTACCAGAAGTTAAGGTTTCTTCTTTAATCGAGTTGAACCATGGTTGAGTCTATTAAATCATAAGTAGGATATTGGATACATGTGGTCCTTTACATAGATTGTCTATATTATTCAGCACCTATAAATAACATTACTTTCTTTTATTATTTCTGTTGGAATTTGGGTATGACCCGAATTCCTTTGTTGTATTGTTTGAAGTATTGAAACATTCTAATTGAAGTGGACGCCATGAAAATTTTAGTTTGAAATACTATTAGAGTCTTATGTCAAGTTGAAGTTCAATTTTGGAAACTCATTGAAAGTTGGAATTTGTATTGGATTTGAAGAGGTGGGCATTATGGACATGGAAGAAAAGTCACCGAATTATCGCTAGACGGACGCTCGAGCAAGGCCGGCAGAAAAACACCCAAGACATTGTCGCTACCCCGTCGCTCAAGCGACAGGCCGTTGCCCACCTGTCGCTCGAGCGACAGTGTTATCCTGCCCAAACCCATTTCGCGTTTTAACACTTTTTGGCATCCTACTTCAACTACAACTCATCTATTAGTATTTGAACGTCTCCCTACATAGTTGCCTATAAATATTGGCTATTATATACAATTTTAAGTGTGTGAGATTTATGATTACTAGCTTTTAGGATCATTGTAATATTTCTCTCTCTTCTCCATTATTCTTAAGTCAGTAAAATTTCCTAATTTCTCTGTCATATTCTTGTTTTCTTGATTAAATACTTTATTACTTTGTCATATAACTTCAACATTTCAATCTAGTGATTTGTGTCATAACAAGTTATATCAATCCTAACAAGTGGTATCGTAGCCTAGGTTCAGCAATTCCGCAGAGCATAATGTTTGATTTGTTCGAAGTTTTTGTTTATGATGGCTTCCATGAAATATAAAACTCCGCTTTTCGATCGGAGCACTAAATTTTTGTTATGGCAGGTTAAGATGCATGCAATACTCGCACACCAAGATTTGGATAATGCGTTGTTGGGAATTAACAAGATGTCAACAACTTTGACCACGGAGGAGAAATTGCGGAAAGATAAAAATGTTGTTTCTCACATTCATCTTCATCTATCAAATACCATTTTTCAGGAAGTTTTGAAGGTGAATTTAGCAGCTGTTTTGTGGTTGAAGTTGGAGCGATTGTGCATGACCAAAAGTCTGGCAAGCAAGTTGAACATCAAGCAGCGCTTATACTCTCATCACATAACAGAAGGAGGATCATTGGAAGATCATCTTACTTATTTAAAAAGATCATCGCTGATTTGAAAACTTTAGAAGTAGAGTATGATGAAGAAGATTTAACCTTGATCCTATTGTGTTCATTGTCCGCTTCGTTTTCTTCTTTTAGATCCACGATCTTGTATAATCGTAATACTCTTACCATAGAAGAACTGTATGATGCTTTGTATTCAAAAGAGAAGATGAAGCATTTGGTTTCTGATGCCAGCG
>CAIGRO010086315.1:0-23618 GCA_903798355.1 Fraxinus baroniana | reverse complement strand
GGGGGGGGGGGGGGGGGGGGCGCAACATACTTGATCAATCAAATGCTTTCTAGAATTTAAATTCGCTACACCCTTGATACTCTCATAGTCTTGTTGTTCCTCCTATGGTATTTGAATGTGCATTTCTTCACATTGGTAAGCACGTAAGGAGAAAGTTAGAAACTCGATCTTTGAGGTGTATCTTTCTATATATAAGTGGATGTGTTTTGTCAATAATGTTTTTATTTTTCTACTGGAAAAACTTGTAACCATTACGTAAATTTCTTCGTAAACATGTCTTATCCCTCCAAAATGCCATTTGAGGGTTAGTATAAAAGATCAATCTCAGGGTATTCTACCAGTCCCTTCTTGTACAAAGTATTACCCCTTCCCATACACTCAATAAAAATAGATTTCTTAGTCCAATCTCTTATAATCAGTTCTCAAATATCTTATTATCCCTTCATATCTTTTCTCAGTCCTTCCAATTCTCTCACTCAAAATGGACAAACTTTTTCTCTATCTAAAGATAGACAGACCTCATATGAGTTGCAGGTATAATCTAAAAGAAGTAAAATGTTGACTGAAAACTGCCCATCGCATTGTCAAACTACTAACTTGGACTTGGGGACTCCAAGAAACACAGGTAATAATGATTTTGTTCTGCCTTCTTATTCTGATCTTTACGTTCCTGTACTCATCATCCAATACTATGTTTATCTCCTATGATTGATTTCTCAAGTCTTTTATCACCAATCTATTTGCATGGATGTTCCCAAATCTACTCAATAAGCTTAAGATCTAAAGTTCAGAGAAGCAGTTCGAAAAGAAGTTAAGAACTGAAGGTTTCACACAAAAAAATACACGAGAATTTGTGAAGCTAACTCCACAGAAGAAAACAGTTGGATGTAAACGCATTTTCACAGTTAAGCAACGTGTTGATGGCAGAGTGAATATGTGCAAATGGATTTACTCTGGCCTATGGAGTATACAGGGAGATAATTGTAAAAATAGCAAAGATGAATTTTATGTGGGTAATATTGTCCTCGGCAGTTAACCTAGGGTGACATTTACATCAACCGGATGTGAAGAATGCACATCTCCATGAAGTAGTACGGGAAGAAGTTGATACAGATGTCCTCAAAGTTCTAAGGAATTTTATGGAACAACAAAGTGTTCAGATTGAAACAATCTCTAAATACTTTGAAGCAATCTCCAAAAGCGTGATTTGAAGAGTTGACAGAATTTGTTAACAAGTCAGATAGATACACAACACAAAGCAAAGGCTATAATGCACTATTCCTTAAACAAGACAACATTGTAAAGCTACCATTCTTATTGTACATTGATGATATTATTATGACGGACAATAATCTGAAAGAAATTGAAAATGTAAAACATCATCTTGCATGTAAATCTGAAATTAAAGATCTACGGTGTCTAAGATATTTTTTAGGTATTGAAGTTATTACATCTCAAACAAGAATGTTTTGTGTCTCAAGGGAACAACTGGGATCTTTTGAAAGATGCAGGTATATTGGGTCAAAAGTTAGCTGGAAGTCCCAAGGAAATGAACTACGAACTTTGGACAGCATCAGAGACGGAGATAGTTAATAAGAAAAGAGATCAAAAGCTTGTCACCGAATTATTGTGCCAACACCAAAGGAGACATTGCCTTAGTGCAACTTGTTACTTTATGCACTCTCCTCATAAAGAGCAAAAGAAGACAAATTAAGACTTTGCGTTGCATAAAAAGCTCTGTAGATTAAGTTTGTTGTTCTCTAAAAATAATCACATAAGCAAGAAAGCATGGAATCATATTGTGATGATGTCTGAGCTGGCTCCATCATAGACAAGTTACTACACATTCTTTGGTGAAAATCTAACAACTTGAACAAGAATTCCGTCAATGCTCCACTAAGACCATGTCTTGATGCCATATTACAATTAAGCTTAAATAACCCAAGAAACCGTATAGCATCCTAGACTATGAAATAAAAGCCGAATAGGTTTGGACCAGTGGCAAATCCGAAAAGGGAAACTAATTAAGAAGCACACGCCTCCAGAGTTTTACGTCCTTAGACATGCACCTGAACAAGTCAAGGATTAAGCCTAGCCTTGACAAATGCCACTCAAAGCATAAGCTTTGAAGCTCTTAACTAAGGCTTGAGGCAAACCCCAAGTGAAGCCTCTAGATCTTTTGAAAGCGATGACAATAACCCGTTACCATTCCATATGATCCACAACAAAATCCACCGCCAAATCCATTCTAAGCAGGTTTATGAAAAAGGTTGAAGTTCAGTTTCCAAAATATATTTTAGTGGTTATTGATATGTCAAATACATCCTAAGGTGTCTTCTCTTTACATAAATATTACAAAAACCTAACTCTGGAATGTAAATAAAGTTAGAAACTCACAAGCAGGGAGATTGGATATATCAGCAGAAACTGCACATGGTATTCCCAAGTTTGAGAGTGCTCCCCTTATAATTCCACAAGGAAAGTAAAGATGCATGCCGGTTGCTTGCGCTGCTTTATTTTCAGCCATTGCTGAAGGGTCTTGAATAGAAGAAGATGCATCCAGTGATGGATCAACTGATATGTGTGCTAGCCACCGAAACCGATTGTCTTGCAATACAAAAGTACCCTACAGCGAAAAATAACTCAAATCATAAACATCTTCCTTTAATTAATTTGAAATACAGTTCAGATACTCGTACATACTCTATGATTGGTCTTTAAGTTGTCTATTTGCTTCTTGAAGAGTTCAGACCAAAAGTCCTTGCAGATGAACTTGATAGCCTCCAGGTGATCACTGAACCTTGGTCGATCAATCGTGTATCTGTCAGAAAACGCATGATATCAGAATGAGCATAAACATCAGAACTTGAAACACTGGAAATCGCCAAATATGGTGAATTGAAACATCCGATATTCAGATGAGATCATAACTTAATTATTTACATTGTTTACTTTCAGTACAATGCTAAAGTTATAATTCAAATAAATCCATGTGGCTGCTTTACAGAAAATAAATTTTTTTAACCACCCTTCTCAAAAGAAACTCAGAACACATATATGCACAGGAAGTGCCAAACTACCCTAACAGAAGAAACAGGATAATGAAACAAAATCAAAAGAACAAAACCCAAACAAAAGAGGATAAACCACAAGGAATTACTTAAGTGAATATTTCTATTAAAAAAAAGTCATAGGATACACAAGCATACCATCTAACAATAAACTGAACAGAGTAGGAAAAAAAGGATTCATGTCTCAACTGCTTAGGGAACAAGCCTAGACTTTGTATATAAAAGCATAATGTCTTCTCTATCTAAGAAGAACTGAGATACGATTTCCAAAAATTGGGAAGTATTTGTACGGCATGAGAATCATTGCTCTTTTCCTTGTTTTATTTTAAAGAGAACGGCAAAGGGGAGGTTTGACATGACTGGAAAAAGAATATGCAGCTTAATAGGATTCTTGGGGTGCCATGTAACATTTTTTGAGGTGATTTGTGGTTTATTTCAGTTATGTTTTGTTGCCTGTTTTATCCGTACATATTATTACACTTCGAATATAATTTTTACTATCTTTATGAATTCCAAGTTTACAATTTTGGTGCAATTTCTGAGGTTAAAGATGCCGAATTGTTATCCAGAGCTACGCAGAAGGACCAAACGCGTGAAAACAATTCAATAGTGGACTGGAGGCAACTTCAACCAAAAACATAGAAACAGGAAATGTACCACCTGACACAGCCCAATGATCAGCTAGACCAAGGTGCTAAAGAAAAGACAATCATGCCTCTTTATTCTTACGGAATCCTCTATGTAAGAACTAGTACAAGAGAGATAAGCTGATCTACTCACTGTTGTGAATGCTAGAAAGATTAGCAGTATGTGAATAGCACACAATACATATGCTTGTGTGTGACTGTGACTTAACATTGAGAATAAAAATCATCCAGCCCCAAAAATTTATTCCTTAAAAAGCAGACATCACCAATGAAAAATTACCAGGATTTACTGATATATTTTACTTTGTTGAATATTATCATGTAATGGTGTTAGGAATGAATCGCTGTCAGCTTTTCCTCTGAATACAGACAAAACAACAGATCCACTGTCTGAAGCAATATTAATGAAATTCCTATCTGAGTAATTCTCATGTTGCAAAATTCACCTAAACCATTATTCTATAAATAATCAACAGAAAAGTAGGTATAAACCTTTTATTAATACAATATTACTCCACAAAGGAATTATGAATCAGATTTAAATTTAATCATTCAAAATACCATTCTCTGTTTAATTAAGGCATAAAGGTTTAAATGATATATACTAGTTCAATAAAAAAGTAATGGCAACAAAAGAAGCTCATATAACGAGGTCAAAACAAAGACAAAGGATAATAATACACAATTCTGATCAGTGGTCATCCTGAGAAGTATACTGCACTTAGAAAATATTGGCTATACCGGAAAACTGTACAGACAATGACACAACTTGATGACATTGCTTGATGGTAGAGCATATATGTTGATGGTTTTATGAGTGATGGTAGACATAAGAAACTCACGGCAATTCAACAACAGTGAAACAACTGCAGTAACAAGAATAAAGAATAATTATATGCCGAAACTCTTATGCCCTTGTTTGGTTCAGATAAAAAGTTTCAATTAAAATCTAAGTCAAAGTCAAGAATTAATTTTAACCACGTATTTTATGGACTCACAACTTTCTAACCATACATTTCATCAACTTTTATCAAAACTGATTTTTATCTAAACCAGACAGGGGCTATTAATTATTAATTCAAACCCTAAGAACAAATAGTAATAAATCTATGCTTATTGTTGACCCCAAAAAAGGGTCCAACAGCAAGAAGTAATTTTAGGAATTTGTCTTGTATTGATTCTTTGAATTTTATAAAAAGGGGTCGGCTTTGGCGAGCCCCTCTTAACACGGAGGGAGGAAGTTTGCAGAAGGAATATCTAAATTTTCATTAGCTTTCAACAATGATTTACATTTCTTTATATAGTANAGTAGGAATATCTAAATTTTCATTAGCTTTCAACAATGATTTACATTTCTTTATATAGTAGCGTACAATCAATAAGGGCCATAGGATGAAGCGACACGTGCCTTACCCTAATCTAATCTAAACGCCTTGCATCAGTCACCTATCATTCAGAACATAAATGCTTGGATTTTCATATCTTTATCTTAGGCCTGCGATGTGACTGTGTAGAGGGGCAGAAGGCGGCGCTGAGGCGAGTAGTCAAATCATGTTGTCTAATCATGTGCTTCCCAGACGGATGGGTTCGGATATGTGGTACTTTCTTTACCCAGGGGTTCGGATGAGTTTCTTTCAGGTTGGGAGTCGTCCTGTCGTGCTGCATCAGTTCGTCCGGACTGGCGATGACTAAGGAACTCCTTTCTTGCCGCATGGTACGAATTTTTCAGGTCTTTGCTTGTTCACCCACCCTTCCTCCATCAAAAGATAAAAAGACACGACCAACCCCACCTACTGCACAAATCGCAATGAATGCAGTACGCTAGGAGTAGCTTCACTAAGCCCCTGTTTGACAAATAGTGACTTTTTGGAGAATATGTGATTAAAAAGCACTGAAGTAGTTTGAGTTGTGAAAATGTGACACCTTAATACGTAAAGGACCTCTATTTTAATTTTGTCTAACAAAATCTGGGAGCCCAATAAATTCTAAACTACCACAAATCAAGTAACATTTCAAAATCAAAATTATCTGCGAAATATATTAATAAAATGAAAAGGGGTCGAAATCTTATTGGTAATTGCATAAATCGAAAGAGTTGCAACGAAATTTACCTTTCGGAGAGTTGGTGACCGACCTGAAAGCCAATAGCCTCGATCCTTCGGGCAGCAAGCTCAGGCTTGTTGGCATAATAGCCACTGCAATAAGAAGAGACAATCTCTGTGACTAAACTCTCCAAACAGCTCTCTGATACTTCCCTTCCCATTTTCCGATTTCTGCGTAGCAGGGACTGAGGGGGTCATCTGAATTCTTCCGTACACAAATGTATCATTTGTTAATTGTAAACGCTCTTTAAAGTTGCACTCTCGAACTGCGCTTTTTATAAAGAATAGCCGAAAACTAAAAACTATTAATTTTAAGGTTATTTTAAAAAAAAAAAAAAAAAATTGCTTATCCTTGACCACTCTTGTGATAATCATCCCCATCATTTTAATTTTGACATTTGCACTCACATATTAACCTTTCAATTTTGATTGTCTTGCAGTACATTTTTGACACGTCAACACATCATCTTACTTTAATAAATGGGAAAATGTCTTAACACATTTAGTTAACATTTCATCGTCTTTCCATTTGCTAAGAAATGGCATATAACAAGGCAACAAAAATAAAAAAAGAGACAAAAAGTTCTGGACGATAAATCTCGACTCAAATACGAATAATGACATTTGTATTGTAATACAACTTGTGAATTGTGAGCAATCTAACAGAACCAGAATTCTTGACCCCATCTTGTACTAATTCAACTAGATTTGGACTTAATTTGATATTTTAAGTTAATTGATTTTTGCAGTATTGAATAAAGAATCAACCACTGGGAAAATTGGTTTATTTCAAAATTGTTGTATCTTTCAAAATTAACATTTCAAATATTTGATAAATGAAAGTGGATGGTTGATGTGGCTATATACAATCAATAAAATAAATATTGATTAAAATGATATCATTTTGTATTATTATTTCATGGATAGTTTTATGAAATTTATTTTTACTTTTAAAACATTATGTATTATTATTATATATTTTTCTAAAAAAAATTATATATTCACCAGTTATTTTCCAATGAAAATAATTAATATCTATTAAATCTCAATTGATAAATTACAAAACAAAATCACAGTCGATATTATAAAAACTGAAATGATTTAATTAAAGATTAAATTGATATTTTAGTATAAACGATTAGGTAAGCTACATTCCAAAAGTTACCACACCAAAAAGTAAAAAGTAAAAACTACGTCTGATTGTTTAAAAATGTGAAGTTGGTCTTTAAAATCAATCCAAACAGGACCTTAATAGAATTATAATTGGACTAAGCCTACATACAAAAAGGAATGAATATAAATCGTTGCTACAGTGCAGAACGAATCAAATACTGGTACTTTTAAGAAGATTAACTTATCTAATTTGTAACAGTGCAGCTCTATTTGGGACATGCCTCTTCAGGCAGTGTTTACAATTTGTTTCACCCACATTATCCGATTGTTTCTTCTCTACAAAGTGAAAACTGAGACAAGTGTTGCAAGGCCGCCCATCTGCAAGGAGATTCCATTCCATTAGATCGAATGTGCAAGGTCACGTAAATTTTGTCCAGCATCTAACCCAAAAGCACAAGCAGGAAACAGGTTGATCGCTGAGTGCCAGATATCGTCTCTAAATCTGCAGTGCTATTGAATTGATTCACAGGGCATCCTCGTCCTCTAGCTCATCTGGTACATGCAACTTCTCAATGGCAGCCTGTGACAAAGATGAGAAATTAAACAAGGTGAACGCAACTAGAATTAATTGTCCCTTAAAAGAATAAGCCCGTCCACAAGCTGAAGAGATAAACAAGAAAACCACCTTAATGACAGCAACGTCTGTTGCAGATGGTTTCAAATCCAATGCTAGTCCAAAATGAAGCATGGCCTTGTCATACATATTACGACGCTTATAAATCCTACCCATTAATGCGTAAATACTGCTCTCACGGGGTGCAAACTCTTTAAGCTCCTCCAGAACTGCTAAAGCCCCGTCAAAATTTTCCATGCTCACAAGAATGTTAGCCTTCTGGTACAGAGGGAGAGGGTTCTTCTTATCTGCTAAAATAGCTCTATCCATCATCTCCAATGCTTCCTTATTTTTCTGTATAAGAAGATACTGTTATATAATGGAAGTAGATCCAAGCAATGTGAATCACACACTAAGTTTGATCCAACCTTCAATGTGTGTAAAGCTGTCCCTAGATACGACATTATCACAGAGGAACGCGGATTGATTTGGAAGGCCAGTCGGAAGTGATGCTCTGAGAACTCAAACTTCTCTTGCCGGAGATAAACCATTCCAAGTCCGTGCCAGGCATTGTAATGCCTGGAGTCAATCTGGAGGGCACTCCTGTAGCTCTTAATGCCATTCTCAAAATCCTCTAAGGCGACGTATCTGTGAATATGGATAAAACATCAGTGCAAAATAAAATAAAAAATAGCATAAAGATTAAATCTGATAAAATAGTAGTATGGTGTCGTACTCGTGACCACAAAGGGTGTGGGCATATGCAAATCTTGAATTTAGTTGCACTGCTCTCTGGAAATTCTTAAGTGCAGTTTCATGATCTTTCTGCAAGCTATAGCAATTTCCCATAGCACACCTGTCATATTATAGTCATGAAATCAGAATAATGCTGAAGGAAAAAATAAACAACAATGACTTTATATGAGTCTCTACCAATGAAGCATTATGCATTACGACTACAAGAATCAGAAAAACACAGTAAGGAACATCCACAACCAACACTTAAATGTATGTTGAAGACCACTAAACACCATTTAACGATGTAGTCTATGACGTACTCATATTGCCCACAATTGGTATCTCAAAATTAATGCTGGGTAAAAGCAACAGCAATTGGAAGAAAAGGTACCAAGATTGAGGTGCTAAACGGTCGGTGGATATCAGCTCCTGAGCCAGGTAACTCAATTTCATATCTTCCTTCAAATGCTGAAACGTGGAGGTGAATTTGACTCTCAATAGAAAGTTAAACAAATGGACTAAGAACAAAAGCAACATGAGAACATAAACCAATTGCAATCAACAAGAACGGTTAGATCGCATGTATATCCAATACTCAACAGCCATGAATGTTTAGGTAAAATAAAATTTCCAAACAATGTCCATTGTTAATGTACAAAAAACTCTTTAAGATCAAGTATAAACTCTTGCGGAGACGACAAAGTCGAAGAAATTCCTTCACCAATTAAATGTACAATTGAGTATTTTCAGAAATTCAAATAACATAATTTCAATTCTGACCTGAGGTTTATGTGATCTACTAATTAAAAATAATGCTCCCATCTCAAACAGGAGAGTCATATCAATACCTCCAAAAATGGGAATTGGGATCTATTTGAGGTAATACTGAATATGATTGCTGTATTAGACATATATACAGGGGATTTGAAGAGAGACAATTATTTACTTCATGTTTTACATTAGACAACATTAGAAGTATTGTGATTTCAGATAAAGAATAGAACCCAAATATTGGAAGAACTCACATATAGAACTGTAGAATGTACATCCATTCCTTCCAAACTGTAAGGAGAAGCCAACCGTGCAAGACTGAAGGCACGATCTGCTTCTATATAATCAACCATTTCAAAGTGTGCTTTACCAACCTGTTTTTGAATGACCAAT
The DNA here is from genome assembly GCA_903798355.1 of Fraxinus baroniana. Classification (NCBI taxonomy): domain Eukaryota; kingdom Viridiplantae; phylum Streptophyta; class Magnoliopsida; order Lamiales; family Oleaceae; genus Fraxinus; species Fraxinus baroniana. The sequence goes on along the minus strand of CAIGRO010086315.1, from coordinate 14,170 downwards.
ATGAAGCCATATGGTCAGATAACAGTAAACGTCTAGAGATAGAAATGTGTTGACACCACACATAGCAATGAATAAGAATGCCATGAATTAAATTTACGACATTATACTAAAGAGTAATACAACGCAGAGAAGTTCATGAAATTGGTTGCATCAATACTGTTTCTAAATAAATGTTGAAAAAAATCAACTTGAAGAGTAGATATCAGTCAAAAGAATCTGTGTAGAAAAACAGACATATGACAAGCAAAGTTTCTTTAACAGGAATCACAAGCTATGCATCATATAATTCTACTACGGACCCAAAACAGCTGACATTTCCAGGTTTAAATCTCTATGGATTCAGTTATTTTCCCTCATCTTACTTTCCAATAACCTCAAAAGAGAAAAATCAGAAAGTACACTCTGCTCATTCTTAAAAAGCTCAAACTACAACAAGGTTCAATAATCGCCTCTTATCTACCTTCCTCACCAATTTTACCATCTATTTTTTATACACTCCACAAAATCCTTCCTTAGGTTCATCCATTTCTCGACTCCCCAAAACTCTCTCCTCTGAGCTCCACCATAGCAGAAATCCTTCCTCCTCCCACTCGGGGCACACAAGCACTTGTTGTTGCTCTTTTTGTGTAAATTATGTCAAACATACATCAGCAGATTTGGCTTGAAAATTTGCAAAACAGTGCAAAGTTCCACAACATATACATGACAAAATAAAACAGTTGATTTTGTTTCCTTTTCTAAATTCTAACTGCTCTTTCTTATCATTTATCCTTTTTTTTTTTTTTGGTATGGTTTTGTACCATGCTATTACCTGTTGTTCAATCTGAAATTTTATCTTTTTTTCTGCTTCCACCATCAGGTTGAACCGCAGTACATACGAGAATTAATCACATTTTAACAGAAAATAATGACTGCAGGTCAAAAATCTAAAGAAGATAAATATAGGGTTTGGCCTATGAAGCTTGGCAGCAAGACAAACAAAAAAAAAAAGGACAAAGGTACACCTAGATTACAACTCTTTAAAATTTTGCATTTAAACATTATATCTTTGTTATTACATTTTTATGTTTTCATTAAAACTAATACTCATTTTTCTCATTGTATATTCAACAATTTTGCAGGTGAAATCTTTTGAATTTGAGGAGTGACTATTAGTTGTCTTAAGAGAACTTTGGGTTGTACTTTGTATTTCTAGTGTCAGAACGAAATAACAACATTAACGTATCAAAACTCCTACATAGTTTGACAATAAGCAAATTCAACGAAGAAAAGAATTTATCATAGAAGCATCTTGGAGCAGTAGATGGAAGGTTGGCAAATGGCTAATAATTAGTCAACATCAGAATAAGCTTTCTGTAGCCGGTGTGCTTGCATTGTTGACCCCTTACTCAGAAGGAATTGGTTCCATCTCATAAAAGATTGTGTCAAAACAAACAAGTCTCAGGACAATCGATGTTCTTCATAAGAACAATAACATAGCAGAGATAAGTAAAAGGTACGGAGTTTTAGAAGGACGTGTAACATGCCAAACACGAAACTAATGGAAATGAACTGAAGATTTTACCTGAGAAAGCACCCATCCAGTATTATAATGCTTTTGTGGAAGTTTTATATATGTATCTAGAGCATCCTGCTCCAGCAGAAGCATTAGAAAGTTCAATACATAGTCAGAATATCAATTGCAGGCAATTTTTTAAAGATCTTAAATTACTAAAAGACTATCGCAATCTCTTAGTAAACAAACTAGCTAAAAAAGAGTCTTACTACCTGGCATCTATAGAGACATGAGAGTCTGTAGCCTTCGCCAAGAATCATTAAGAGGCCCAATATTTCAGAAGCACCGGCTGCGACTCTTGAGCTACTCACGACAGCTGGACCTGAAGGCCTCACAGCCCCTTCTTGCTCAAGAGTTCTAGCATCACTGTGGGGGGATAAACTGGATGTCGTAATATCTAAACGAGAATCATCATAATTATCATAATGAGTCCCTATAAAAGTAAAATTTCTTTGGTTAGTGAGGATACAAACACAAAAGTAGGCCAAATAGCATAAGATATAAAATTTAAGTTTTATTCTCTTCTTCCCTTCACTTTCTATATTTTGTGGTAAAATATTCCAATATCTGTAAAATTTTATCAATATCAACTGTTACCAATTCTAGGGTATCACACATTCAACGCCCCACGGCTGAAGGAAAATAAATGAATTTAAAACTCAAATTACTTTTGCAATCTAAGTGCACAAATTAAAAGAAAGAAACATGAAACTGGTCCTGGCTCCCTTGCTTTCCTCTGCAGGATGTAACTTGCTCATATCAAGACCCCTACAAATTTTATAAATAATCCCAACCGACAACACTGGAGTCGATCCAGGCCACTTGGGGTTTTGCTTTCCATCCTTAATTGAACAGCAAATGATATTCCTTACAAAATAATGTGAAGAACAGAAATCATAAAAGAAACTCATAGAGGATAAGAGAAATCACCTTCATCTGAATTTTCACTAGCCCATGACTGTCCCTTTCGAATTGTCACTGAACGTGATACCACAGAGGTTAATTTAGAACCCCCAATATTTTTAGAAGAGTGGTTTCTCCCATTCCCTGAAGTCACTGATGCACTTGGATTTGTGTTGACCAGAGATTCTCCACCAAGTCTCATGCTTCGTCGTTGTCTAGAATCGGAAAATAACCTCTCAGATACCTGAATGCAAATGGATTAACGACTCAGTAAACAAAAACACAACACATCAACATTGAATAAGATCAACAGACATTCAAGTACATATGAAAGAAACAAAGAGAAGCGTTGGATGTTGATAAGATTAGAGACATAAAACAGATAAAATAATGTAAAATTCAAAGGAAACATAAAAAGTGGACAAGAACTGTATGGGAACAAGAAAGAAACAAGATCTATGAGCAAGTCTAAGCTGTAGCTTGAAAGTTTATGAGCTTAACATCATCTCTGACACTCCATACGTATAAAATATAAAAAAAAAATGTAGAACTATACACCAGTTGAACCGCAAACCAATTTACTTGAAGCAGCATACTATCGACATGAACAATTATAGAAGGGGAAAATAGGGAAGTGAGTGCAAAAATAATCGAAGTTGTTATAGCAAGCAAGAAATCAATAATTGGAAATAAAAGTTAACGTGCATGTATCATTTGCAGAAACATATTGTGAAGTTACTCGGGTGCAAATTTTTAAACTTTAGTCATACCAAATCAAGAAAAGGGCCATTTATCAGGTTTACTTATTTGATCTTTTTTATTTTTCAGCTTCAAGGAAGAAAATGCCCCTTATCTCACCCTATGGCTATTTAAGTTCATCCGTTCCAGAGTGAACTTTGAGGGAATTTATCATTTCATATTTCAACAGCTAGAAGCATTTTATTAGTTTTTTTTTTATAACCGTGGATGTCCGGGCCAACTTGCGCGCACCTCGACTAATTCCACGGGGCCCTGAAGTTTACAGCCGTTTCTCACCTCAATGGCCATGAGGGGACTCGAACTAGTGATCTGACCAATTGAGCTATCCCTCAGGGTTAGAAGCATTTTATTAGTAGGTAGATCTAATTACTATTAACTCTGCCACACCTAGTCTAACCCATTACTTAAGCCCCAAAGAACCAAACATAACCAGTTCATCTGTTAAAGGACTTCTTTATCTTAGAGAACTTTTCCAGCTTGGTTTGGTTACGACAAACACTGCACCATGCCAGTGACAAAGATGGTAATGCAGGGTATTTTAGTGGGATGCTCATGGAGGTATTATGGGATAGGTTCAGCTCAATCAGTGGCAGAGGTGAGTGGCAAGGTGTTCACCAGTCAATTAGAGCTTCCGGGTCGTGGGAGGGTTTCACTTGTGGTGCCTCTTATTTTTTTGGAATTGAGGGTAATTGGGCCTTTTCCTTATCTCTTACAACACTTGCCAAATATGTTGATTCAAAAGATGAAAGGGAGGAACTGATGGCATAACAATATTTTTCTTTTAACCTTACCCCAAAAATTACAAATTCAAACTTAAGGACAAAGAAAAAGACACTCATGAGTCCAAATGTGAAATTCATGTTTTAAACTAGAAAAAGATGACCAAGATGTGCCACATTTAAGGCCAATGCTAACATTTAAGTTCATATCATGTTGGTGGAGAAGAGATTATGGGGGATTGATGGGTGATTACTTCATTAGTAGGTCAATTTTTATTATTTTCCATATGAAGAGATTGTGCTAAAATTTTTGGAATGAACGTTTCATTAGGGGATTGACAACTGAATACTCCACTAGTGGGTCGATAACCTCATCCATATTAAGCCCTCGACCCACTAAATTTTGTTTCTGGTGATATGTTGTTTGTTCTACTACATAGTTATTAAAATTGTAATTGAAGAATCATGATAATGAAAGAACTCTCCTCCCTCACAGACCTAGGCCCATTGCCAAATATCGTTATATCATGCGTTGTTACTATTTTTCTTTTTTCCTTTTTTCGATAATGAATATTCAGCTAGAACCATGGCAGAGAGGGAGAAAGAGAGGACAGCACAAGAGAATGGAAATGATAACAACAATGAAAGAACACAGTAAGTGATAATTCCAGAATCATGACAACAATGAAGTAAAGGAGTGCCTATTAAGTAACGATCACTAAGTAAATAAAAATATTACAGAAAAAATTACAGTGTCCTAACCTTTCTTAATTTTCCCTCATCCACAAACTTTCTCCTAGGACCAGGAACGGTTGAGTTCACCACAGATCGTGGAGAGTTATCAGCTCCCAATGCTCTCAGATTTGGGCCATTCAATTGTGCATTTCTACATATTGGAGGTGGAGCAACACCTGACAACTGCAAGGTATGTAAGAGTCTAAGATCAAACAATTTAGCATAAAAGTATGTAAATACAAACAAAACGTGGCTTTCCAAATCAAAATCAATAGAGTCCAAGAAGACAGTATAGCAGGATTCCATAAGAGTTTGAGGATCATGGTCTAACAAAAGAAGGAATTGTTGAGGGAAAAGAAGATGGACAACTAACATACATCAAAGTCAAAAAACCTGCATTCTATCATCCGGTTACATGACTCAAACTAAGCAGGGACTGAAGGAACCAGACAATAGCCAAAACTGGTAATTTGGAGCAGCAGCGTTAAAGCTTGATCACATGAACACAATGAAGAAAGAACAACAAATCATGCCAAACTACTCTGTTTTATCATCTCAAGTTGTAACTAAATAAATACTAATTGAAGCTCTCAATGTGATGCACCAACACAGTAACAAGTCATTAAGTTATTGTTTTGACAAGTACTAATATATATAGATAAATGGTATAGCAAATCACAGTCTAACACACAAAGAAATCAAAAAAAGGATGATGTAGAAACAATAATTAAATATATTGCTTTCGTATGAGAACCAGACAAGTGGAGAATATCAAGGATGTGAGAGATCGTATGCAATGATGTTTAACAACTTATTTCTTATTCCTATAACTTCAGGACTCATCAGGTAAATGAATTCTATTTCCTTATTTAGTTCAGCTCATCGCTACATCAACTGGAAGATTCAAGACCACAATCTAGAGTGTAAAGTGGGTTGGGCTGCCCAAGCCCACCACAACCAAGTCCCACGGGCTGACCCGTCTGGACCAAAACCAAAAGGTTCCTAATGGAGGGGGCATTCTTATTTCTTAGAATTTTACGACAAAACTTGAACAAAAGCCTTTTTCTTTTTCTTTTATTTAGGGTGTGTTTAAGCCACATTATTTTGGAAGAATGTATTTTGGAATAGTAGATTGATGGAGAATAAGTTGTTAAACAAGAAAAAAAGTTATTGATGTTGTAGAAAATATATTATTTTACCGAAGAATTTGTAATAAAAAATGAGTAGAAGAATGAGAATGAAAAATTTAATGTGGCTCAAACATGGGCTTACTATAAAGTGTGAATATTTATTTTAAAATTAGCCCATATAGGCCAGCCGGACATGGCCCACCTAATACCTCTAACCACAATGGGACATGTAAATTTGATATTCAATTACTATCAAATAAAAATCTTAGCAAGTGCAAGATTCATTGTAAGTCCTACTTCTGCAGGATTGACTGCTCTAGCTTAGTATGATATTCTTCAGTGGAACCAATGAAGTAAAAAGGATAATTGAGGCACAACTTAGTCACCTATTAAATTTGGTAGAGGGCATTATCACTCAAATCACAAAAGAAATGTTATCACAGAATTAGAAAATTAAGAGTGCGCCCAACGAGTCAGCTCAAAGAAAGACACTATGCATGGTATGCATAAACATACCTGTGACTGTGTAGCCATTGGAGAAGGAGTATTATAAAATGAAAAAGAAGCAGGACCTCCATTTAGGGGCTGGTTAGAAGCTGCTCCATGATAGTTCCTGGAGACATCTCGTACATCATAACCATGCATATCTTTCAATTGCCTAGGACTAACATCTTCTACTCCTAGACTTCTGTTAGGAACAACAATATGGTCTTCACTTGATGCCTGCAAACTCTTGGAACTCAATTCATCATGCATGTACTGCTTTTCAATGCATAAAGAAGCACCTTCACTAAAAACTGAAGTTGCTTCTTCTGCTGCTCCTGGAATGATCCCAACTACATAATTAATAAAATAGGCATAACCATGTGTTGAGTAAATAAGAATGGCAATGGAGTTAGCATTGCTTCAGTTAACAGATGTGCGAACAAAGTTGAGACAAATAAGCATGCATCTAGAAGACCGATGTAAGTGTATGTACAGACTGACAGTGAGTCCAGAGAGAGAATTTTATAGCTTCTATTCTTATGGCAATAAATCATAGCATATTCTGTTCGTTTGAAGAAACTTCATGGAAATATATCGTGCATGTGTCAAGAAATTAAAATTTTACATCTATACAGAAACCTAAGCATTGACCACCCTGCTATGGAAGTGGAAATGCTCCACTATGTTATCTACTGAAAAAAGTCGCTCACACACAAAAGAAACAATTATATATCCCAATCTTCTTAGCTATCAGAATGTGCAAGTCATTAAATCAAGATCAAAGTCATATCAAGAAAACAATCAACTTCTTAAATCATCTTCGGACTTGAAATAGGAATCATAATTGGTATCATCTTCTGACTTGAAAAAGAAATCATAATTGGTATCATCTTCTGGCTTGAAGTAGCAACGTAGTTTGTCTAGCTCAATATGTATAGTACTCAAAATTATATAGTCAAGTAAATTTATGACCCTAACAAACTAATTGGAGAATATATGCAACAAATGATTTTAAAATCGCATTAGCATTCTTCATTCCGACCTAATATACAGAGTTCCTCATAAGCAGCCCATAACAATGGATCCATTGACAAAGCCTGATTGAAGTGATGAATAGCATTCTGCCTTCTATCTGTATACCTGAAATAATTGAAAGTAATGGATAATAAGCCAAAAACAATGAAGAGTAGAACAGTATATTACGCATAAACAGATAATAAACCCACATCTGTACGTTTAGATGAAGCATCTATTTCCTGCAATTTCCACTCTTTTTACAATTTAAAATGTTAAATAGGCAGCGGATCTTGAAAAGATGTAAGGAAGAGAATCTTAATATGATGCTAAATTCACCTTTCTCTTTGATGGAAGTCTCAATAGTTCGGGAATGTATTCGTGCAAATCATCTTACTCTTTATCTCATTCAACCTCAAGTTTCCATTTCTTTCCCCCGCCCTTCCAAGATAAAGTCATCATCTGGTCTATGGTCCTTAATTAAATAGGCACACATGACTTGTTTGTACAAAATAATGCCTTTTGATTTGTAGAGCACATAGGACTTAAAGCCTTTATCCCATAAAGCGAATGTTAGGAGTTCTCAAAATAAAGAGATGGGTTTGCTTCTGTTCCTGCATTTCCTTCTGCAGTCTTTTGGGAAACTTTTGGTATTCTAATTCCTTGACGACGAATTTTATAATAAAAAACAATATTTCAATGACAGAAATACGAAAAAATTATGACATTTCTAGCTAAAACTTTCAAGGATTGCATTATCTCTTCAAGTTGTTTGTGGGACAGAGTGCTTTTCGTATCTCCTTGTTGGATCAAGCAGATGGATCATTTTTTAGTCATGTCCTAACAAAAGTCCAATGAAAAAAGAAAGCCCTTTTTTTCCAACTAAGTACACATTATTTTTTACCTTTTCCCTCTTATCATTCCCGTCTTTGAAAATGAATGACAAATATGACCTTTTTTTAAGCCACGGTTTATTGTAAACTTGACTGCATTTAATTTTGTTATTTTCCACTTGTAATATCAAAATAATAATAATAATAATAATATTATATATATATATATAGACAAAAGCTTCGATGGATGATGAATCACATAAATATTTTTACAGTATTTTAACATGTTATTAAAATAAATTAAAAGAGAAAGAATTAGAGCCTGTTTGGTAGAGATTAAAATCAAATTAAAATTGAAAAACAAGCCGTTACTGTTGACTTTTATTAGACAAGTGAGACCAAAAAACAACCATATTTTCAATTTTAATTGGATTTTAATGGCTACCAAACAGGCTCTTAGAATGAAATAAGAAATCAAATTCAAGAATCAATTATTTACTTTAGACTTCAAGTTTACTTCTACATTTTTTCAATTAATGATATTATTTTACATTATAAAAAGTAACCCAACGTGACTTATAGATAATCATATACAAAAAGAAGGTTGTTCCTTTATATCCAATTCGCACATCAAATTTCAGAGGGAAACATGTTGAAGTGTTTTAACTATAATAAGGTGAGCCAATTAATTCAAGAAAGCACACATTTATGGGCCCTTTGCAACTATAGCACTTGGGCCTTTGAAATTTTTAATTTTTTTTTTAAAGTAACAAACTGACTAAATTGCCAAAACCGGTCCAGAACATTTCTTAAAAGTATAATTAAATCAAATTTTTTACGAGTTATTTCTTTAATATCCTCAATTGGTGCCACTTCCATTTGTTGGCATACATCTAATTTTCTTATTTTATCCATTCTAGCATGGTGACATGTTCTTCTCAACATCATTTTTCCAGTTGCATTTATATAAGGACATTTTTGTCTTCAAAAGTCCTAACACTAAGAACCACAAATCATAGCTAGTCCAAAACTGTTGTGTTTAACTCACTTTATAATCCAATTTATTATGTCCCCTTAGAGCCCTTTGCATAAATAAGAGAACCTAAACACCTAAAAAAATCACTCTTTTGGTCAGGCCTTAGGTTTGCTCCTCAATGGTCACCAGTTCGAGTCCCCTCAGGGCCACTGAGATAAGAAACGGCTGTAAACTTCAGGACCCCGTGGGATTAGTCGAGGTGCGCGCAAGCTGGTCCGGACATCCACAGTTATCAAAAAAAATAAATAAGAGAACCTAAACACCTAAAAAAAAATCACTCTTTTGGACAACATGACCATCTGAATTGATTTTCCCACGTTCTTTATTCCTATAATTAGAAAAAGATTCCATGTATATTCCATTAGTTCAACTTGGTATAAAACCTTTAGATACCAAAAAGACCCTTTAAAGTTCTTCATATTCAGAGCCTATTTGACAACCATTTTGGTAGAAAAAAGAGTTTTGAATAATGATATTTAGGAGAATATGTGGTCAAAAAGTATGAAAATTTTTTTATGTATGTATAAAATATTTTATTATGTGAATATGTGGTTGAAAATAGTCTATGTAACAAACCATAAAAATAAATTAAGGCTCTGTTTGAGCCAGATTTTAATTTGATTTTAAATCAAACAATCAATATCAACCACATTTTTATGGGTCTCACATCTTTTCAACCACATATTTCAAAAACTTCTTCCACTTAAAATATAATTTTAATCTACACCAAACACCCTCTAAAGAGTGTCAAACAGGCACTTATCATTATATTAATTTCTTCAACTAAAATTGTCATTACCATCCCAACAAACTTCATCTTTGATGTTTCGTGAATCATCCATTACTAAGTCAAAAATACAATTAATAGGAAATCTACATATGCTACCATAACGCCCACCACATTACCCTTGCAAACTCTGTTGCTAAATACCACAAAAATAATTCCCTAATTCCAAATATTGTGCACATACATTTTCATATTCGATTTTCCTAATCTGTAAGGTATTATGATGCTCGGACTTGGTTACAAGTATCGAGTACGGGTACGTATCTAAATATCAGATCTTTTATTTTTTAAAATATAGAATATGTGAATATCACTAAAAAGAGTCCAAATTTTGGACAAGGATACGTGGATATGTCTTTCAAACTTCATTTTTTTACTAACCCAAAATGTCATTTTAAATAAACCAAAATCAATGTTTACAAAAAAGGAAATTAGTATTGAATAAGGGGCTAAGAAAAATAAAATAGAATTTTGGGGTTTAGTTTCAATTATAGAAAGTTAATTACTAAACGCTATATAAAATAGAAAAAGAGGGACTTGATTGCGATTTGGACTTAGTGGAACACTAAGTAGCACTATATATAACTCATTTTTATTTTATACAAAAGAAAAAAAAAACCTAAACCATTGATACGGAGAGAAAGAAGGAAAAAAAAGAAGAAAATAAGGAGGCCTTCCTCCATCATCACAACGGCGGTGCTAGATTTACAAAGAGCATAAACGGGAAACAAAAAAATGAAAGAAGAAAAAGAGAGAAGTAGAAATGGTGAACGGTTGAAACTTGAAAGATTCGATACATATCCCATACCCGTACGACACGGGTACTTCATCCATTTCGAAGAGTCCGAACATCAAAGGGAGGGTACATGATTTTTAGGAATTTCCTTATTTAGTTTCCTAGTTTTGAGTATTGCACACTTTAAATTGTTGCCAATTTGTAAGAAATCAATTAATCAAAGATTTATTTTTGCAGTTTCAGAATCAGGTCAAGATCTCTAGGCTCTCCTCCTATTTTCTTATCTTTTTTAGCAGTCTTCATTACTCTTAACTGTGTCAACAACCTTCACTACAGGCCTCAAGTAGCATTCAATGTCATTACCAATGCTTCTCTCAATAATGTTCTTTACTATTGATCAATCCATGCCGCCGTCCTAGTCCAACAACTATCAACTTTTGTCATCGCACCACTATTCTCTCATGTCTTGTTTCTATCTGTTGACCATGATGTTGAAAAGTCAAGAAAACAAAACCTTGCAAAAACCTAACCACAAACGACATATTTGAGAACTAACCAACCACCCAAAAAGTTAAATTCCTTCTTCCCTCATTTAGACTTGATGGTATGGTATCGCAATGTGTACATCTCTCTCAAGAGGAAAGGCATCCTCAATCACTTAATTGGACCAGCGCCAAGTGAAGATGACCACAAGATAGGATAATTATAGTTTAAGTGCAACCTCAATCACTAGGTCTGCACATACTAAACTATCTTTTGTATACTTGTAGTAAAAATAAAAATAAAAAATAAAAAATAAATTTATGATTTTCATAGATTTCCATCAATCATTCGTTATCTTCTTCAAATTTACTTTATAGAATGCTCACTACTCTTCTGAATTCTGATAACAGAAAAGTCATGTGTTACTTATGATTAGCATTCAAATGGAACCATAAACCTCAGAAGCAAAACCATGCCTAATTTTTATGGATGCAGAAGGATCTCAAAGGTAAAAAGATGCATCATATTTCTCCAGTAGAACAGGAGAATCCATTCAAAAAACTTAAAAGAGTCAGTTCTTTACTGCGCTACCATATTAATTTCGAAGTTGGTAGTTAATGTCATTCCCATGAAATGGAACTTCAATCCTGATACATGAGTAGGTACATGTAGGTTCAACTAACAAGATCCGGTAGATGTACCCTATACTGAATTGGGAAAAAGAGAATACATATGAAATCTTAGGATGATGTCTCTACCGTGTTGTTTCTCAAATATCTGGTACATGATCACCAAAGTCCCATACTTCCATTAGTATCCATATTAAATCTACTATATACTTCAGTGTCCTTATAACCAAAACCTTAAAAAGTAAGCATAATGCGAAGTTAACATGGTTCTAACTGTTCTAAATCATGTCGTACTTTTTTGGAAGTTAAAACTTTGAGTCATATCTCAACCTCGGTAGTTTTTTCATGAAATCACCACACACAGAAGGGAACATGGATCTCTGCATCCTCAAATCCACATACAATAACCAAGGGAAATTATAATATTTTATTTCTACAAGAAAATGGCTAATGCTAAAGCAAAGCCACCAAATCAGTCTTATTATAGAAGCATACAAAGTAACATAATAGAAAGGATGGACCACTGGTGACCTCAAGTAAAATAGTGCACTGGAGAAAGAAAAAGAAAATAGTCACCTGTATATAAGGCCGAGAAGGAAATGGCCAGCAGCACCATTTGGAACCTACAATTATGAGAAACTAACCATGACCACTCCACCTCAATAAAGGAACATTTTAACTTATGACCACTATAGGCAAAATAAGAGTGGTAAACAATATCACCTAGCTCGAAACAGGCATCAAGGCAATATAACGAAAATGAAACAAGTTCATATATGCCATAAAATTAACATCAAAGATCAGTGATACGAGCTTTATGGGCATACCTCAGCAGAGGACTCATTAGGGGGTCGTAATGCTGATTCGGCTTCATTTAGGAGATCCATCTGAAAGCATGATAGCGCAAACAAGTAGCGGCATTGAGCCATATGTGTTCCTTCAAACAATTAAAAACAGATTTTAAAAAAAAAAAAAGTGAATATCACATCAAAGAAGCAGACAAAAAACATTAAGAATCGAATCCCAGGAAAGATGCTCAGACAACAGAAGAGTGCTTCTTTTGGACGAAACCAAGTGGTCTAATCCAGTTAGAAAAAGAAAAGACCATGTCTCAACATACCCTTCAAAATGTAGTATGCACAATGTGACTGATTGTTTTGCAAGTAACAGCTGGCAAGCAGCTGCAAATTTGTCTGCATTAAACATGGTAAACCATCAAGGAGACAAAGCTATGATAGTCAAATTTAGTTTATGCCATCAAACATTATAATAAATTAATAAACGACAAAATATAAGCACAAACTTACAGACAAATGGACCAACATCATAATATCTCATCTAAATATGAAGCATTAACATTTACTTTTTAGACAGCATCAACAGGATATCATCCATCTTTCTCATATCACAAAATGTTGTCCAAGGATATTTTCTTTATTAAACACAAAGGGTTCCACTCTATCAACTACACAGCTTCTACACCCAGAACAAGTATCTAAATCCCAAATACTCATAAAGTGGAATTAAGACAAATGATATGCTCACAAGTCTATGCTACTTATTTAAATGAGGCTCATTTATCAACTTTCTGGTTCCTCAATTGACTCCACAATACTGCGGCATTATAAACTTTACATGGATGTCTCAGTTTCCAGTGTTTTTCAAATGAAAGTAGCAACACTTCGTAAAACATAGATAACAATTTTGGGCACTCATTACTTAATTCCCTCTGATTTCAACAATTTATTTACATGTGAAGCATAAATAAATATGCTGCGGCAGCATAGTTACTCCGTTATTCAGCAAAACCCAGAATTAAACTGGAGACAAATTTGTAATCGATGCAAGGTACCTACAGAAATGGCTGCAAAACTGAAGCAGGAAGCATATTACAGCAAAAATCATCTATTTACAAAATTATTTAAGATACTATGATAGAAGTGAATACCTCGGAAGGGAACTCCGCGCAGAGGCGTTCGCACATGAAAATGGCATTGCGATACATGAAGTGCCGTAGGCTGTTTTGCACACACTGGGTCAGTATAGCCTCCATTTACATACATCAAAAAATTCCTAATGTCTCCGTATCTATCTATCTCAACACATACAACACTTCAAACCAGTCGATGTATAGAAATTGTTCATATATGCGAATTTCTGTATAGATCTTATGTAGATATAGAGAGAGAGAGGAGAGAGGGGGAGGGAGAGGGTTTTCGGTTTTCAATTTCAAAACCTCAAGACAAGGTGAGGGTTTTGTTTTCCTTCGTGTGAATTGGGAATTTTGGACTCAGGTTGGCACGTGTGACGTCTCATTTCAAATCAAATTATGCATTGTTGCAGCCCCCAGGGCACATCCCAACTG
>CAIGRO010086259.1:0-22256 GCA_903798355.1 Fraxinus baroniana | reverse complement strand
TATATTTTTTACTTAAAAAATTTAAAATTTGTACTGTTTATACGTACTATAAATTAAAAAAAAAACTCTTGCTCAACTCAAACTTTTTTGTGCCGAGCTTTTTTGGGCCCGAGTCAAGCCAAGCAAAGCCCGACAAAAAAAATGAGGCTCGTCCCGAATCTCGACTCGTTGTAACCAAGCTTGAGCCGGGCCCAACTCGAGCTTTTTTCGAGCCGAGCCCAAATCGTCTGAGCCGACGAGCTTTTTTGTCATCCCTAAAGAAATCTGATTGGTTGGTCAAATACACTTAAATCATCATTTCATTCTTCCTGATTGAATGATTTGGGCGATGCTGTCATCAAAGGGGAGCACATCCTTTATTATGTCGTGTTGATGTTTCCATATGATGTCTTCCATATTTTGATTTCAATCTCTCGACTCTTCGATACACAAGCTCTTTCAACCAAGTCATGAGAAGTCATCATCTTATTCGAAGTAAATGTTATTTCAATAATAATAGGAAAAAATAAAAAGAAAAAGAAAAACTGCATTTATGTTGTACTCTAGATCTATTCAGCATTAACTTATTTATTATGATTCATGTTCGTATCTTCTACACGCCTTTCATCAAATTCATTTATTTTTTTTAAAGATCTAACACTTAAACTTTCATTGATGTACGCAGATGTATTTACTTGCTTTTTTTTATTTGGTAAAGTAGTTTGTATATTGTTTACTGTTATTTATTATTTGGGCTCTTAATTATCTATATTTTATACTATAATTCACAATTCTATCCTAAGCACACCTTCTATTAATTGATTTTTTTATTCTTTTTTTTTTTTAAAAACTAACACTTAGATTATCATGAATGTATGGTAAACATGTGTCTATTTTCAAACAAAACTATAACCTAATTTAAACAAAAATTTAAATACACATGATTAGATAATTTGCTTTTGGTCTCAGAATTGGAATATATATATATATATATTAAAATTATGAACTACTATAAAATTTCAATGCTAAAATTAATTTTTATTTATTCAATGCAAAATTGACGTGTGTGTGTAAAAATTCAATCATTATAAATTAATAAATGATTCAAATACTGACACTCAATAGTCAAATTTATCATTTATACTTTCGTAAGTTTGACACCCCTAATTTTTTTTTTTTCATTCTTTTCTCAATGTGTGATCTAAAGTTAAATTTTATATAATACTACATCACTTCTCTAGCTTAGTTAGATTTTACTAATTGTAGTTCAACATATCAACAAATGAGGATTTTAATTGTAGTTCAACATATCAACAAATGAGAATTCTCCTTATTTTTGACTACTTCAACCTCCATAAATCAACTAAGCGAATAATCCCTTGTCAAAAGTTTAATTCTCTCAAATAAGTATTTGAAATTTAATCAAGGCAGGAAATAAATTTTTTTTTCTTTTCTTTTTTGCGTCGGACTTCTCTCCATTAAACTTACTAAACAATCCTTGTAGCGAGTTTTTGACCGATAACCTCCAAATCATATGACTATAGGATGCTGGCGATATGAAACCCCGAACTTGACCAACTTCTACTGGGCTTGTTGGCCCAACACTGAAATCGAGTCAACCCAAGGTCGGGGCCTCAAGGTATAGACCTCAATGACCCGAACTAAGCCCAATAATTTTGGGCTATTGTCAAGGTCGGGTTCATTTAGGTCTTTCCTTATCCCCTACCTCGCGTGTTCTCCCCTCCTCCATCACACATGCCCATGGAATACTAGTCAATTCAAACCATAAAACCCATGAATCTCACCTTATCTTGGATTGTACAATCCAAACATATTACAAACCCCTTTAATACGGAAAGTTCAATCCTTCTGGAACTCTACCACCAAACTCAATAAATATGCAATCCAACCTCATTATTCAAGTACATTTTTCATAGTATTCAGCATAAATTTCTCTTGAGCATTTGTCTGACTTAAGCATCGGAAGTGCGACGAGTACACACCTCGACACCTTTGTTATTGAAGATTGGATCACGCGGAGTTCTTCTATCCAATTTGAGTTTGCCCAGGTACGGATTTTGGTAGCATCATTGGCGTCGTCTGTGGGAAGCGCTACTAGAAGCCATGGTTAACACATGTTCATGACATCTTCCAGCAAGCTCATCAGCTCCTAACCAACCCGCAGCTACAGACCTCCCGGCCCTTCAGGAGGTTACATCAGGAGAACTACCACATCCACTTATAACAGTTACACTAGCCGCATTCGAATAACTTCTCCAACAAGTGGCTGCATTGACTCATCTACTATGGAGAAATATACCTCTGGTATAATCCCTGCAAAGTGGTAATGAGGTCGAAGATCAGGCTCCAAGCCCCAGTTACGGTGTCGCTTGAACATCTGACATACCCCAGGCACCCCTTGGTTCGAGATCGGTTGCAATGGACTCAGTCGATCTGGCAAGGATTATTCAGGAAGGAATTATAGCGGGAATGCTTTAGAAGTCCCATGTAGCAACATGATTCACCCCGAACACATCTTTCACCCTCGATTTTTTGTCATATCCCCTACTGGAACAATTCAAGTACCCTCGGGTAAAGGAGTATGACAGGACGATTGATTCCATCAATCACCTTAACATATACACTGATATCACGAACTTACAAGTTGCACCCGATGCTGTAATGTGTAAAGCCTTCCCTCAGATACTGACTAATGCCGTCAGAGATTGGTTTTCCACATTAGAGCCCAACTCCGTATCTTCTTTTTCAGACTTAGCTGACAAGTTCTTTGCTTTTATCGCAAATAGTAAGCGTATCAGGAAGACAGTCGCATCACTCATGCAGATGCACCAAGGACCCAATGAGACTTTTCGTAATTTCATGATAAGGTTCAATAAGGAAAGACTTCTGAACCTAGACCTACATATCACAGTCGCGGTCTTCGCTCTCACATATGCAGTGAGGTGTGAGGCGTTTAAGATGTCCCTATCAAAAACTCATTCCAAGTCAATAATCGACCTGCTCACAATGGCCGAAAAGTACATTAACATGGAGGAAACGATGTTTCTAAGGAGAGATGTCCCACCAGTAAAGAAGCCTGATTTGAAGAGGCCCCATGAGTTCACCCGACATTCGGATCTTTCTCGAAGCCAGTCAAGATAAGAAGCCTCGCCAACATCTTTCGCCCGATTAAACACCACTAGGTCGAACATTCTGATGGAGATCANAATCGACCTGCTCACAATGGCCGAAAAGTACATTAACATGGAGGAAACGATGTTTCTAAGGAGAGATGTCCCACCAGTAAAGAAGCCTGATTTGAAGAGGCCCCATGAGTTCACCCGACATTCGGATCTTTCTCGAAGCCAGTCAAGATAAGAAGCCTCGCCAACATCTTTCGCCCGATTAAACACCACTAGGTCGAACATTCTGATGGAGATCAAGGACCTCAAGGAGTTGAAGTGGCCTCCCAAGCTACAATCGCGTCTTGAAACTCGCGATAAAAGTAAATATTGTGACTTTCATAGAGATCATGGCCACACGACAGAAGGGTGCTTTACCTTGAAGTGGGAGATCGAGTCCCTTATCAAGAGGGGCTTTCTAGGTGCATATGTAAGTCAAGACAAGCATTCCCAGAATGGTCAGAATAAGGAAAAGCCTCCTGCCGATAGAAGGGATCAGCAACCAATCGCGAGTACCATCAACCTCATTGTCAGAGGAACGGCCTCATGGGGCGACTCTAGCAATGGGCGTAAGTAGTATGCATGACAATACCCCCGATCTAGAACATGGATATGAGTAAAGACAAAACTTTTGGATCGAAGGACTTGGAAGGCGTATCTTTTTCACATGAAGATGCACTGGTTATATTAGCAATCATTGCTAACTTTGATGTGAAAAGGATCTTGGTGGACAACGGTAGTACGAAAAATGTGTTATCACATGAGGCCTTCAGGAAGATGGGTATTTCAGTACAACAACTCAAACTAGTCAAAACCTTCCTTTAGGGTTTTGGAGGCGGTATTGTTGTTCCAGAGGGTATTGTTAGTTTATCCCTTACCTTGGAATCAGATGGGAAGCAGGTAATGCAGATCACGATGTTCCGGTTGTTCGTACTCCCATGGCCTACAGCGCCATACTTGGAAGACCATTATTGAATGGGATCAAGGCAATTGTCTCAACATTCAATTTAGCAGTAAAATTACCTACAAGCAAAGGGGTCAGAGTTGTTCGAGGAAGCCAAGTTGTGGCCAGAAAGTGTTATGTGACCAACGTTTGGGAGATCAAGATGGACGTCAAGCAGTTATCAGAGTTAGAGCTCGAGCTCGACCATCTGGAGAGGCTCACACTAGTTGAAAAAATGGATGAGGTCGAGCTCGAGGCTGGCAGAAAAGTTACTATTGGTCGAGGTCTTGACGACACAACCTAGGACAAGCTCATCAGTTGTTTGACCCACAACATTGATGTATTTTCCTGGAGCATGGAGGACATGCCTGGAATGGACCCTACAATTGCAGTACACAAGCTCAACATAAACCCTGGTTCAAGATCGGTAAAGTAGAGAAGGAGAAGTTTGCGCTAGAACGAAGGGAGGTCATACGAGAAGAAATTGCAAAACTTATCCAGGCCAACTTTATATGTGAGGTCCAATACCCTGATTGGCTCGCCATTGTGGTCCTAGTCAAGAAGGCTAACGAAAATTGGCGGGTCTACATTGACTTCACAGATCTAAACAAAGCATGTCCTGAGGACAGTTATCCCCTACCCCGAATTGAAATCTTGTGGACAGCACCTCAAATCACAAGTTATATAGCTTCTTGGATGCTTTTTTTAGATACCATCAAATTCTAATGTCAGAGGACGATCAGGAGAAGACCTCATTTATGGCAGACTCAGCCATCTACTATTGTAGTGTCAAGCCATTCGGGTTAAAAAACAGAGGAGCTACATATCAAAGGCTTGTCAATAAGGTCTTTGCCAACATGATGGGAAAGAACATTGAGGCCTATGTTGACGATATGGTTGTTAAAAGCAAGTAGGTGGGCTGTCATGTCACTGACCTTGAAGAGGTCTTTGCTACACTATGAGGGAACAATATGAAGTTAAATCCTGCTAAATGTGCATTTGTAGTAGCATCCGACAAGTTCTTAGGATTCATGATCACCCATAGGGGTATATAGGCCAACCCTGACAAGATAGAAGCCTTGGTTGCAATGGAATCACCAAAGTGTAAGAAGGATATACAGAAACTAACAGGTCGAGTTGGGGCACTGAATATGTTTGTATCTCGAGCAACAGACATATGCTTCCCATTTTTCAAAATCTTAAGAGGTAACCAGAGTTTTAATTGGAATGAAGAGTTAATATAGCTTTTGAAGAGCTAAAGAAAGCCTTAGCAACCCCGCCGATCCTCACTAAACCAGAAACTAGTTATACGCTATTATTATATTTGGCTATCTCTGAAAGCGACATCAGTGCAGTTTTAGTGAAAGAGGTTGGTAAAGTCCAGCGACCCATATACTACATAAGCAAAGTACTCCTTGATGCAAAAACTCAGTACACCTTGGCTGAACAACTGGCTCTTGCAGTGGTTATGGCTGCCCGAAAACTCCCCCAGTACTTTCACTCCCATCCGATTGTTGTACTCATTGATCAACTGTTGAGACATATACTTCAAAAACCAAATGTCTTTGGAAGACTACTTAAATGGGCAATTTAGCTAGGTAAGTTCGACATAGAATTCAAACCACACCCCGCGATCATGGCACAAGCGTTAGCTGACTTCATTGAAAAACTTAACCCTATAACTCGAGGGCCACATGGTAGTGACGCGAACAAGACCTCGGAAGTTCGGGAGATATATGTAGATGGAGCATCGAATAGTTTAGGGTCGAGTGCTGGAGTTATCATTACTAACCCGACAAGAACAACCGAAATCTAATGTGCATTTTGGTTCGAATTCGAAGCCACCAACAATGAAGCAGAGTATGAGGCCGTCATTCTAGCATTAGAGCTGGCGCACAAACCTCGAAATCGAGAACGTCAATGTGTTTAGTGAGTCCCAACCGAGGGCAACTTTGAGAGAAAAGATGAAAAGATGAGCATATACTGTTTGAAAGCACATGACCTACGAATGAAGTTTAAAAGCTGTGAGATTACGAAAATTGCAAGAGCTGATAATTCGAAGGCCGATTCACTATCTACGCGCTCATGTTTATGGGGATGGACGGACTTGATAGAATGGTACACTTGAAGATAGTAACAGAACCCAGCATCGATCCAAAGCCGAGTATCATGGACATTGATCATGAGCCCTCTTAGATGGACCCAAAAATGGAGTATTTAAATAGTGGAAACCTACCATCTGACCTTTGGGAGGCAAGAAGCATTAAGGCTAGAGTAGCGACGTATTGTATTGTTGGAGGAATTTTGTTTTGCAAAAGTCTTACATTACCCTACTTAAGGTGTCTCAAGCATTTCGAGTCTCTCCAAGCCTCAATAAAAGTTCATGAAGGCATATGTGGAAATCATCAAGGGGCTCGTGCGCTTGCCTACAAGCTCATAAGGTATGGGTACTACTGATCTAACATGAAGAAAGATGCATCGGACTATGTTGGAGGTGTGACAAGTGCCAGAGGTTTGGCAATATCATATATACTCACGTCGAGGAGCTAACACCCATCCTATATACTGAGCCTTTTAAGCAATGGGGAGTCGACATCCTCGAGGCCTTCCCATTGGCCAGGGGTTAGCTAAAATTCGTTGTCATAGCAGTGGAATACTTTACCAAATAGGTAGAAGCGGAGCCGTTGGCAACCATCTCCGAGCTGAAAATCGGATCATTCGTATGGAAGTCCATTTTTTGTTGGTTCGGGGTACCCAAAGTATTCATAACAAATAATGGAAGACAATTTGAAAATGTAAGTTCAAAAGTTTTTGCAATAACCTCGGGATCAACCATCGCCTAACATCAATCTCACATTCTCAGTGCAATGGCCTCGCCGAGGTGACCAATCGAATCATACTGCAAGATCTCTGGACAACAATTGGGGATGCCAAGGGTAGTTGGCCAGAAGAACTACCCGCTATCCTGTCGACATACATGACTTCTCATAAGACCCCAACTGGTGAAACTCCCATCATGTTAGCTTTTAGTATGGAAGCCATGGTACTGGTTTAGGTTGGACTTTAAACACAAAAGATGATTGAGCCCTATATTGAAGGACAAACAACTGAGCATCTTGACCTATTTGAGGAAGTGAGGCAGCAAGCATCTATAAGGGTCGCAAGTTATCAAAATAGAACAGCTAAGCACTTCAACACCAGGGTCAAAACAAGGAGATTTAGAGTTGGAGATCTACTACTCCGGAGTGTTACTGCTGCTGATCATCCCCGGGGAAGCTAGGACCTATATGGGAAGGACCTTTTGAGGTCATAGAAATGTAAGAGAAGGAGCATACAGTTTGAGGGACACCTTAAGGAAACCACTTCCAAGGCCTTGGAACGCTGACAACTTAAAAAATTTACTAGAAATAGTTGCCCACAGGGGCCCAAGTTATTTAAGTTTTTATTTTACAGTTAGTTCTTTTTCTTTTATTTATTTTCAGGCCTACGTGCCCAAATGATTTTGATTTCTAGATATGGCCTATATGCCGTGTAATGTTCATTATTTCAATACACTCAAGCACATTACGGGAACAAGTTGTCCCAAGAACATCTGGAATAAGGCTAGACTCGAACTTGACCTTTAACAATTCAAAAATTATTCGTAATGCTAAAATATAGTGGTCGAGATCGAGCCTACTAATGCGTATCACTCGAGCTACTTGGTCAAAAGTCCTAGTTACAGGACTCGAAGTAATTTCCAAACATGACTCGAGCTACTTGGCCAAAAGTCAGCCAAGTAACATGCCTCGAGCTCATTACCTCAATATAACTCGAGCTATTTGGCCAAAAGTCAACCAAGTAACACGCCTCGAGCTCATTACCGCAACTTGACTTGAGCTACTTAGCCAAAAAATAGCCAAATAATACACCTCTAGCTCATTACCACAACATGACTAGAGCTACTCGGCCAAAAAAGTAGCCAAGCAACACACTCTAGTTCATAAAAACACATGACTCGAGCTACTTGGGCAAAAATTAGCCAATTAACATGCCTCGAGCTCATTACCGCAACATAACTCGAGCTACTCGGCCAAAAAAATAGCCGAGTAATGCGCTCGAGCTCATAAAAACACATGACTCGAGCTACTCGATCAAAAATCAGCCAAGTAACACGCCTCGAGCTCATTACCGCAACATGACTTGAGCTACTTGGCCAAAAATCAGTTAAGTAACACACTTCGAGCTCATTACCGTAACATGACTCGAGCTACTTGACCAAAATGTAGCCAAGTAACACGCTCGAGCTTATAAGAACACATGACTCGAGTTACTTGGCAAAAAATCAGCTAAGTAACATGCCTCGAGTTCATTATCGCAACATGACTCGAGCTACTTGGCCAAAAAAGTAGCGAAGTAACACGCTTGAGCTCATAAAAATAGAACAACATGCAAGCTGCATACATACATGTACATGAGGTAAAAACATGTACAAAATAACGAAAACATTGATTTCATAAAAGTCCAGTTCGAGCTATAAAGTTTGTTACAATTCTTCAAAAATAAGATCGATTACAATTCATCAAAAATAGGATTGGGGTAGGGCCTAATCTAGGTCAGTGGGAAAAGGAGGATCTTCATCATGGGATGTCTTGACCTCATCATTCGCATCGTCCTCAGCCTCTGATTCTAATAACTCGAGCTCATTGGAAAGCTCGTTCACCTTCTTCAAGTCATCGATCATTGGCCTCGAGTCTTCAGGGAGTTTGGACCTAAAAAACGATAGAGAAAGTTTTAAAGCAAATTGGTACGACTGGGCATCATGTTTGGTCTTCGATGATTGCCCAGCCCCACTGGGCATCATGTTCGGCTTCGCTTCTTGTGCTCATTTTTTCCCTTTTGACGAGGCTGTTGCTTAGGGCTTTAGACCCTTGGATTTATGGTGAATGTTAGTAAGAAGCCTCGATGGATCGAACGACATTTCCAATTCTGAAAAAGAAAAATACACAATACATTAGCTTGATGTCGATTTGAGATGGTTAACCGAAACAACTAAAGTTTAGGCTTGTACCCTCGATTTCCCTCACGTTCGCGAGATCGAGGGTGTCATCCTCGAGCAGAAAATATACCTTGGCTGCAAGAGGGTTGTGATTTACTAACCTCAGCCTATCCCTCTCCAACACCTCGAAATAGGCTTGAGACCCATTAAACCTATCCTTATCGGGTATTTCCCACATTAGGCTAAAAGGGTGGTTGGGGTTTTGAGGTCTAGCAAAAAAGTATCGTTCTTTCCAGCCCCGAAGAGAGCTTGGGGTTTTTGGTTTCCTAAAACCCCCTTTCATGGATAGGTAGACGAAACAGTTGTAACCCGATGAGTACTTTAGGTCAAAAACCATTCTTAGTAGGTTGACCCTAGGCTCAACCTCGAGACATCTACATAAAATAAAAAAATAGACAAGAAGCCTCCAACCATTCGGGGCTAACTGACCCGGGTATATAAAGAAAGACGTCAGGAAATTAATAAAGAAAAGGTGAAGGGGCCACCCAAGTCCGGCCTTAAGGGCGTCCCTAAAGAAGGTCATCTCTCCTTCTCGAGTGTCTAAAATCCTCTCATGAGGTTCAGGTATCCTAACATCACACACGGGCATAACCTCGAACTCTCTTGCCACCTTAACAACTACATGTTCCTTATACTTGGTTGCTATTCTAGGGTACATCAATATCGCCTCAACCTATGGCTGCAAGTCGATGGGCACGACCATATGAATAATCGACGTGCCCTCTTGGTTGGGGGTTTTACAAACCGAGCTCCTAGACGACTAACTACTACCGCTCGAACCCTCACTACTACTACTCGACATTATAATTAAGCTAACTTAAGAGGTCGAACACTTACCTTTAAATGATGTTGCTCACAAGACCCCCTAAAACCCGAACTCGATATGCTTTCATTGAGAGTTGAGAGTGAAAATGTGAAAATGAACAGTGAAAAAGAAGGTATTTATAGGAGTCAATAGAAGGTCAAAGGTCACTCAAATCCTGGCCTTTGGATTGGAACACGTGTCTACCACCCAAGTTCACCCGCTCTGAGCTAACACCTGACTTCCACGTGGCACCACAACTGTCACATACGACGGCCCAACAAATTCAACCCGGCCCAATTACACCTCGATACATTTTGACCAGCAGCTCGAGCACTTTTGGCTGCGGCCTAGATGTACGGGGGCTTATGGTGATATGAAACCCCGAACTCGACCCACTTTTACTGGGCTTGTTAGCCCAACACTGAAATCGGGTCAACCCAAGGTCGGGCCTCAAGGTATAGACCTCAATGGCCTGACCTAAGCCTAATAATTTTGGGCTATTGTCAAGGTCAAGTTTATTTAGGTAGAGCCCCTTCTTGGTCTTTCCCTATCCCCTACCTCGCGTGTTCTCCTCCCATCACATATGCCCATGGAATACTAGTTCAATTCAAACACAAAACCCCTAGATTCCCATGAATCTCACATTATCTTGGATTGTGCAATCCAAACACATTATAAACCCCTTTAATAAGGAAAGTTCAATCCTTTTGGAGCTCCACCACCAACCTTTATAAATACGCAACCCATCTTCTTTATTTAGGTACATTTTTCATAGTATTCATCATAAGTTTCTCTTGAGCATTTGTCTAACTTCAGCATTGGAGGGGCGACAATGACACATCTCGATGCCTTTGTTTCAGGTATTGAAGACTGGATCACGCGGAGTTCTTCCATCCAGTTCGAGTTTGCCCAGGTTCGAATTTTGGTTGCATTAGGTACCAAGTTTTAGATACCCATGCATGCTTAAACCACTCGAGTCATAAAGATTACGAATATAAGTTTCACAATGAGACAATATTTTTTTTCTTTTTCTTTTTTCTTTTAGACAATGATTCGTGCAATACCTTTTATTAAATACTTATTCTTAAAAATCAACATCTAATTTAAGATTTTCACCTAATTTTTATCTTAATAACCTTAGACAATCCATACAAAATTTCGTATACATGGAATCCATATTCATCTCAATGTGTCCTTATAAGAACTCAGTCACCCCAAATTATTCCACAATTGGTTTAAAGATGTATAATTTAATGGTTATTTGGATTTAGCATCTAAAATCTGCTAATTTAATTTTTTTTTTAACTTATTCAAATTTTGAATCAAGTTATTATTTCATGATGCAAAAATATAAATCTTGTACTAAAAAATATCAAGTCTCACACGAACAAGCATAAATCAACACATGTAATTTTTTTTTTTTTTTTTAAATTTGTAGTATAACACATTGTTTCAAATATATGCATATAGTAGACAAATTTATCTAACACAAGCATGCAAAAATAAAAAAATAAAGCTGAATGTTTTTTTTTTTTTTAGATTTTTTTGTACGCAAACTAGAACATAAAACGGTAAAAAAAGATAAAAATTTGATATTTATCCAACCCCAAACCTATAACGATATATAAAAATTAAGGAAAAAATGGGAACTATGTACTCCATTGGTATAAATCTGTAGGTGGTGAATGAACTAGCATGAAAGTACTAACTCGCTTGCTATATCTTTTCCTTTGTCCGGTGTGTTCAGGTGCATTGTTCCTTAAAATAATTAGAAAATCAATCACATGAAATACTTTATAATAAGCTCAAGCACAACATAAAGGAAAATATGGGGATGAAGATAACCTATATTACTAAAATTAATAAACTAATCATTTATTCTAAAAAGAAAAATAAATAAAATGGAAGAAAATCGGGTTATCTCTCAATAAGCCCATGTTTATAGTATTTAACTTGACTTTGTTGGTTGGAAATTTATGGTGGCTTGAAAAGAGAGTTTTCGACCTTACATCGGTTACACCGTCACTTATTCCTTAAGTCATCTTTAAGCTTCTAGATTACAAGATTTTCATTATTGCCCAACCATTCCATCTTCTTCTTTCTTATTCTTGTTGCTTCCTCAATGATCTATCATTTTGCACTCTTCAATGTCATGTGGTTGCTTGAATGGAGCATTCATTGTGAAACTTTGTTGTTTTTCTTCCACCCTCAAGATTAATTCACTTTTTATTAAATCTATTAATGCTAGTGCAATTGCTAAGAATGGTCTTCCCAAATTTAATGGCATGTGTTGAGCATCTATATCAATGATGATGAAATCATCTGGAAAGTAGTTATCTCCAACTTTGTTGATCATATCTCCAACCACTCATAAGGATGCTTGAGTGTCTTGTCAGCAATGTTCTAAAAAGCGTAAAGCGTTGCATAGCGTCGATGTCGAGAATCAAGAATTACAAAATCAAGAATTACAAGATTAAGCGTGTCAATGCGAAGAATAAGCGTCATAATGCGTTTCGTATTTTTTAAGACATTTAATATATTTTTATATATAAAAAAAATTTATGAAAAAAAGAGAGGGATAAGGCGCGCTATAGCGGCGCTTAATCCCGCTATAGGTTAACAAAAAAAGTTGACCGCTTTTTTACACGAATACCCCGAAGCGGAGTGATTTTGCCACGCTCCGCGCTATAGCGCGCTATAACGACGCTATTTTCCACTATTTAGAACACTGCTTCTCAGCCAACTATAAGATTATTGATGTTCTTTTTGGATCATCCAATCCTAATTTCATGTAGATAGACAGTTGCATCATATTAGTACTTGCTTCAGAATCAATTAAAGCATTTAAATCATGTAAATTACCTATAGAGCAAGATACAATGAAATTCCCTGGATCTTTTAGTTTAGGAGAGAGTTTATATTGTATGTCCTATATTGGCAGATTTCTCTTCTTGGTCAACACCTGTTTAAAAAACTTAGAATAATTGGGAATTTGTAGAATGGCGTTAATAAAAGGACATTGATGTGAAGTTGTCTATGGGCATCCCAGAATTTTTTGAATTGTTTGTCCAACTTTTATTGTTCTGCAGCTTTTGAAGGAATGACACTGAAAGTATAGTGACGGTTTCCTTAACATGTATTAGTGGGTACTTGATTCTCATTTGTCCTTTTCTTTTTTACAGTAATTTTTGGTAGCTGGACTCCACTTCTAGTTCTCGAGCCTGTTCATCTTTAGGTTATCTTTACAGCCTTTGAGGAAATGGAATAAGCAAAACATAAGCTCGAATAGGGATAGCAGGCTTGATTGATGTTGACTCTATAATTGTATGATTTACATCTTCAACTGCTGATACCTGTTCCCGTAGGTTCTTTTCTGTGTCGCTTGGTAAGGTACCCTAAGTTTTATTAGCCAATGTAGCTGTTAACTACCCCATCCTATTCTCCAAATTTCAGATAGAGGCTTGCAAGATTTGGATTGCAATCTCATTCTTAGTGATGTGCTTAGCAAGTAGATCCTCCAAATATGACCTCTTCTCCTATTACTATTAAAATTCTTATAGTTTGACTTGAATTTGATATCCATGTCCTTGATTATTAGCCCATAAGAAGTTGGATGCTTGTTCCAACCTAGATTATAGGTGTTGGAGTAAGGATTATTTTGTTGCCTTTGAAAGTTATTAGTATAACTAACCTCCTCAAGCTGATAAACATGGATGGAGGCTAAAGGACAGCTTGCAGTTATATGATCTACCCCATAGCCTTCGTAGATGGTGCTGGTTGGTGTACCTTGCTCACATTCTTGGTCAGTTTGTCCAATTTCCTTTTTAATATTTCCAATTGGGCTATCAATGATACAACAAAATCAATGTTGTGCTGAATACTTATTATTTTTCTCGAAATCTTCCTTTCAGTTGGCCATATAGATTGCTTTTCTTCAATTCTTTCAAAAAGATCTAGGGCATTGTCAAAAGGTACATCCTAGATTGATTCTCCTGTTGAAGCATCAATTATGTTACAGTATTCAAGATGGAGTCCCACATGAAAGATGTAGAACTTAGCTATTTTTTAGGAATGGCCAGATTAGGGCACTTTTTGAAACAATTCTTGAATCTTTCTCATACTTTTGGATAGCTTTCGAGGTCCTTTGCTTGAATGTATGGACTTCATTTCTAATTTGATGGACTTGAAAAGGTGGGAAGAATTTTAATGTGAATTTTTGTACCATATCATTCCATAAAATAATGTTCTCAGGAAGTAGAGAGATTAGCCATTCTCGTGCTCCTTCTTTTAAAGTATGAGGGAATATGCACATTCAAAATGTGTCTACTGACATAGCTTTATAATGATCACATCGCAAAGCATCAGGAAAGCTTGTATATGTTCATGAGAATTTTCTGTTGATTTTCCTAAGAACCTAATGACATCTGGACGAATGTGAAAGTTGACTTGCCCAAAAGATGGATAAATAATAGCCTGTTGTACATGAGCAAGTGTGAGATTTTAATAATCCCTAAGAGCTTCTTTTGGTGGACCGGTTGTTTGGCTCATGTGATAGTAACTGAACTTGATTTTGATTTGCTGTCATGCTTCATACTTTTTTCTGTTTTTTTTCTTTGTTGTTTGAAGGTTCTTTTAATTTTAGGATCCAACGGTAGGAATTTGATTTCTTTATAATCTTACATAAATTGCTAAAAATTAACAAAAGGGATTATATGTGTAAACAATAGCCTAAAACAAAATAAAAGGAAAATTCTAAAAATATATAAATTAATAAACTCAAATTAAATACTTTATTTTTTGAGCAATGACACTAAAAAATGGATTACTAGTCTTGAATTAAAATAAATAAATAATAGGGTTCAACTTCATCCAATACAAAAACGGATTTAATCTAGCACATTTTTAAGTAAATTACAAGAAGAATAATAGTAAAATATAACCCGGATCATGATAGAATAAAAGATGTTGATCTTCAATTCTAATATTGAATTCTTCAAAATCTTGATGTGATTGGCTTCAATTCCTTATTATTGTTTGATCTCCTCTCTCAAAATATTGCAAGTGACCCCGTGTTTTGAGGAATTTGGTGATATTATTGTGTATGAAGAAACAAGAGAGAGTTCTTCAATATGTAGCCCTTGTTTTGTATTTATAAGAGCAAGAAAATAGGTCGAAATCCCGTCCAATTTATGTTCGAAAAGAATTTGAATCACGAAAGGAAACTGCTGATGCATTTGTTGAAATAACCCTTGCGGGCACGCCGTTGAGCCAAATGGCTCTCAGGTTGGTGAAAATAGGGTATCCCGTGCGCACCATGAATTGCTCACTTGTGCGTCGGTTTGAGTCAGTTCGTCCCTGAATAGATTTCAATATTTTGGTTATAACTTTATCTCTTGAAATTCGATTGAGGTGATTCAAAATACGTTGCAAAATAACTCAAAGAGCTACAATTCTTCTAGATGTACAATTTTTCCAATTTGAAATTTTGCTATCCAAAAAATGGGTTTCAGGTTGAGGCTAAAAATTTGAAGCATAATTTCTTTAGCTATAAATTGATTTGTGAAAATATTTCAACTATATTTCACTCCTTTGACCTCTAGTTACATCCAATTAATCATAAGTGATCTTCAATAATTATTTTTACCCCCTTTTCATTCATTTCTTCTAATTCCATCAATTTGCATTGAGTTCAACCTAACAAACATATTTAACACATAATTAAACTATAACTCATCCAAATCACCAACAAATATTCCAATTTAATGGCCAATATAAGTGTGCAAAATACACTTATCATATGGTAGTAGCTTAAATGCAAAACTTCAGTTGGTTTGATATTATATTAAATGTTAAATAAATAGCTAAAAAAGGAACAATTTTATTACTTTAAATCATATCTTCGAAGTTCAAACACAATATGTTTGTGGTCCAGATTTTTCCCATAAGAAAAAAAAAACATAAAATAGATTTTTGCCAACTTGACCCGATCAAGTTGGTCTAGAACTTTTTAAATAAAAATACATTTAACGTTTCGTGCTTTTATGTAACAAACAAAGACTTTTCGATGAAAATTTCAAATTAGAGATTTTTCAAACTTTCAAATCTTAAAAGGGCCCTTTTAAAATGATTGACCACAAGGTAGCCCCAAATGCTAAATTTCAAACTTATGAATCATTAACATGCTCATGAATTATCTGTTGTTATATTTAGAGAAAATACTATTTTTATCTAAATAATTATTTCAATATAAATCTATTTCAGATTTATACTAAATTGTAAACAAATTAGGAAAATCATTACACTCCACCAACAGTTAAAAAGTATACAAATTCTCCCTAAGAAGAAAAGAATATACAAGCAACCAACATATCTAAGAGACAAAATTGGTGACTGTCCCCAAACCATCAAAACTCCACGGACTTATTAGGCAAACAGGACTAGATAAGACGAGCTTTTAACTTCTTTATTATTAGTAATATGATTCAGTGTAGACTTCGCCTCACCACACAAGCCACTTATGTACAACAAGCAACTCACAAGAGGAACGAAAACGCGAAAATGAAAAAACTTGCTCGAGCAATATGAATTTAATCACAACAAATCGGACATCGTACGAGTCCATTTTCATTGCAATCTGGGCATCGATGAAAGCCATATTCTTGCTCATTTTCATCATATTCTTTCTCAAAATCATCCTCGTGGTAAATTTTACAGCTCCCGGAACATGTTTCACAAGGCACAAATCTAATATCCCCACATGCTTCACAAACTTCAATTCTTCCACCTCTACCGCCGTCCTCCACCAGTTCACAGCTTTCCAACACCTTTTGGAGCCGTCCCTCATCGTTCATTAGTCGGACTTCCTCTGCCCCGCCAATATATTTCCGTCCAATAAAAATTCTCGGCAAGCCACCGCTGAACTTGTCCCCCAATAACTCTTTCAGCTCCTCCTTGAATCCTGAATGCATTGATACATCCCTCTCATCAACCTTAACACCAAATCCTTTAAGAATCGCTCGCACATGGCAGCTATCCTCGTATGTTTTTCTCACTCCTCTTAGGCTCGTATAATACACAATCACCTTGTCTGTACCACGTTCTGCAATAACCTCATTTCCCCTGAAAGTGCAATTTGCTTTTTGCTCACGATCTTTTACCTCCAAAGGCTGATCCTTTCCAGCCAATGCTGCCTCCTTGTCACTGTCCAATGAGAGATGAATTGGGTTGGCCGGAGGAAGATCCTCGAGTGCTTTTCGGAAAGTGGAAATCACTTCAGGATCAAATTCTGAAACTATAGTTGTATCATTTGAATTTGAATTCAAGTCATTGTTGGACATAACGGGCCATGATGGAATGGAAGATACTTCATCATCTTCTTTCACTCTTGGCATTGTTTGATCATCAAGATGAGACATAATTGGATTACAAGGGACATGGACAGATGTACCATTTGAATTCATATTCGAATTCGAATCATTTTCAGTCATATCTGGCCACAATGTAATGGTCGACACTTCACCATTTTCTTTCAATCTTGGCGTTGTTTGCTCATCAAGATGTGATAAATGTGGATTATGCAAACCTTGGAAAGATATACTACGAAGATGATGAGGCCTTAGAGGGCCAGTGTCCTCGAGACCCTCCATCAATTCCCAAACATTGATAATCTCAGGCTCACCCGGAGGAGTTCTAGTTGGTGTTTTAGTAAACACTTTCGGGATTTTCTCATCAATCATTTTCGACCAAGTTTTTGCCTCGATGATCTCCATTTTGAACTCATCTTTAATCACTTTCTCTTTATTGAATCCCCCAGTTTCAATTGGAATCACATCTTCTATAAAATGATTCTGATTTGATGAATCAAGCATCAAGGAACCCAATGTGGAGGAAGAGAGAGTCACCATATGGTGGCTATCGCTTGATTTCAACGGCTGGCCGTGGACGTGCATTGAGTAGCTCCGCCGCACCGTCGCCTTGCAATTCCGGCATAATTTTTTCTTCGAACTTACGCAACCCATAAGAAATCCAAAAAATAATCAAACCCAAATATGGGAATGAATTACTTTATATCAAAACAATCAGATTATTAAAGAATTGAACAAATTCATTTCTCCCAAACGGGTACAAAGAACATTCCCAGATGAATGAGCTGGAAGTGCAACCGATAGGGCAGAGATTCCAAGAATTTAAATAATCAAGATCGAGGATTAGAAATCTGGGATGAATTGCAAAAATTAAGAAAGAAAAATACTACTAGAATCGATCAAAATTGATGACAGAGAGAGAAGATCAAGTGGATTGTAAATTGATGACAGAGAGAGAAGATCAAGTGGATTGTTCTCTGCAAAACAAGGCAAAATATGATTCATTCCAAGGCAAACTGATTATAAAATCTTAAATTTCAGACAAAAAACACCAAATTAGACATGCGACAAGAAATCTTAAAAAGACAACCAATGTCTGAATAAATAGGATCAAAATTTTCCAGCAGAAATATAGCACATCTCACATCTGGATCTATTGCAGAGTAAATCAAGAATTGGAAATTGAAGTACGAGAAAACTGGAAGTCAAAAGAAAAGGGCAAAGAATAAGATCCTTTCAGCAGCTTCTTCACACTCTTCTCTCTCTTCCTGCTTTTCCTCCCATCTAGAAAGACATGAAATTGGAAATTCAGAACATGGAGCAGAAATGGTTAAACAGTGTTATCTTACTGTTTGTTACAAGTTTGATTTCTCACTTGTTTACTTTTTCTTGTCTAATTGAGTGGTTTGATCAGTATTAAAAGTAACATTTATTCATTTTTAAGCGTAGGAAAACTCTCATTTTGTTATTTTTACATAAAAATTGGGATAAAAGTTAAATTACAAGTGAAAAAGGCGCGTTTGGGAGTGATTAAAATTCAATTTAAATTGAAAAATATAATCGTTATTGGGTTTCACCCGTCTAATAAAAATCAATCATAACGGCTAATTTTTCAATTTTAATTTCTACCGAACACGCTCAAAATATCGAGTAAATTAATTTCCTAAATATTTAAGGTCGTTAATATATAATATGAATAAATAATTTTATAAACTTTTATCAAAATCTACTAAAATTTAATTTTTTTTAGTCAAATATATGTTCTAGACTTCTAGCTGAGATAAATTAATAGAGTAATTATATATAATTGAATGATGTTGCTAAGATGTTGTACACTGAGATTGATTTTCAGATGGGAATGTGCAATTGTTCGTTAAAGAACTATGCATGAAGATGATCACGATTAGTGTTTAGAGAATGTGGAAGTCATCCCAATGCGAAAGACTGCTGATTAATATCATCATTCCATAAATACATAAGAAATCAAATCTCGTTTAGGTCAATTTTATTAAGAAAGCCAAGATAATAGAGCAAATTTATGAAGGGAAAAAAAAAAAAAACCGTTAGGCCATGACACTTGCTATAGAACGATTCGCAGCATACCGTCCCTCTGTAGTTTGAATGTGACAATACAGAGCATATGTTGTGTTTTGCATGTCGATTGTGCTACATGATTATATATCATAGTTGAAAAATAAGTTTGACACTCTTACATGTGACAGTAATCTATACTGTTGATTTTAAACACATTCATCACATCACTGTTCAGATTCCTTCCATCCAGGGCATGTACATCTAGATTAATTCTTCGCATGTAACATAATTTTTATGAATTGTATACGGTGAAAGACTACCACTTTTTACAGCAAGGACAACAAGTGGAGTGAATGGGGGCAATTATTAATGAGTAATGCCCTGTGTCTCACAGAGACCTTACAAGCCCCTCACAAAAGGTGGACTCGTACTAATTTATTTTATTAAAAAAAAAAATTTGTGGGGCTCGCCCTCTGAAAGTAATGCCATGTACAAATGACATTACTCATTATTAATAAATATAGAGATTTATGGCTATCCACGTGATGTGATGGCTTCAATTTCGATAAACGTGATTATTCACTTGCATTAACACTTTGATTAATTGTTTAACATATGATTCAGCAGTAATTAATAATATTGAAGAAGAATATGAAAAATAGAATCACAAGCATCATGATATTATGTAGTGGTATAATGATGGCAGAGCAATGATTTTTGGCGCTAAACATGGCAATGGCCGGTGATATAGTGGTAGTTGACAGTACATATGAAGAAAACAATAAAATTGCATACTTTGTTCATAAAACTTTGACAAAAATATATAAAATAATAAACTTTTTTTTAACCACATATAAAATACAAATAAAATAGTATTTTGTTAGTAACCATTGTTCTAAAAACCGCAAGACGTGGGTTTTTTTTTTTTAAATCAATCAAAAAATCATTTAATAATTAAAATAATACCTATCAAACATCTAAAATTATAAAATATTATATTGAAAAAAAGTACACCTAGAAGCAAAAAAACACACGTTGGTCCGAAGCGAAGCTTTTTGCCCACACTTCGCATTTAAGTGCGCTTTTTGAAATACTATTAGTAATTGAGAGCTGCATAAAAAGATCATATAAAGAAATTAAATTTCGATTAATCATACATAAAAATACCAATCAAATAGTATTTGTCAACTTTACATGTGAAAAACTAGTGTGTATTTCTCGTGGGAAAATCTAACTTTAAAATCAATGTAACTAAATTAGAAGACGGTTGAATTGAAAGTTAGGGATTGAACAGTTGGACCTTAAAGGACAGGGACAAATTTACTAGAGTTATTAAAAGCTAAGGAATTAAATAATCAGTTTTTCGAAGAAACTTAGAAAAAATTGATTGACTGCTAAGAAACCCAACCTCCAAACCAAGAACAAAACACCTTAACAACTAAGCTGCAGACAACTTGACGTAAAAGTTTAAAATTAAGGTAATCATTAGTTAATTAATTAATATTCAGAATTACATATCGTCTGGCAGTTCAAATGAATATTTATAACAATCTGACGAACTATCGAACTAGTGATTGTGAGAAAGTAAAAGCATAGAGATATTTATTGATCGTTTTGGTTCGCCTATTGTTCCTAGGATTTTTGAGGAGAAGCCCATTCAAAGCAATTTATGCGAATGACTGTCTTTAACAGAATATATATATCATCGGCCTTTTTGGTAATCTTGGTCTTCCGGATGTGCGGCGAATCGAAGTCACTTTCAGAACCATACTTCCTACAATCAGAAGGAAGGGCTGTGAGCAGCTGATCGAGAGCCTGGCCTTCTCCTCTCCAAAGGCCAAGGGAGAGCTTCACTTTGACCATTTGAGTCCCTGGTTCTTGAATGGCTTACTTCCATTTTTAAGTATTGATATCTATTTATAGAGTTTTACAAGTAAACTGAGTGAATAAAGGGGTATAAGAAGAGATAAACACCAGTAACTGAAGATTACAATCTTATCTCAAATTTTTAGCAAATTCAACTGGAATAAGAATAATCTGCGGAATCTTAAAAATATGTTATTGACCATTGATTTGTTCTCCTCTGCTAGCTATCACTCTAATACCCCCTCTCAAATTGTTGGGAAGAAATTTACAAGCACTTTGTGTCTTAAGAATTGAAATCGATTGGACGTCTGTCTTGGTAAAAATATCAATAACTTGATCTTGCGTAGAGATATGTTTTGACCTGAATATTGCCACTGACTACCTTTTTTCAAACAAAATGGTAATCGACTTCAATGTACTTCGTGCGAGCATGGAAGACCCATTTGAAGGGCAATGCTATATCTCCAATATTGTCACACCACAAAGTGGGTTCTCTCAGCAAAGTGATCTGCAGCTCTTGCAGAACCACTCTAATCCAATACAGTTTAGCTATAGCTAGGGTCGTACTTTGATACTCAGCTTCAGTACTCGATCGTGAGACTACTCCTTGTTTTTTCGCTTTCCAAGAAATTATATTTTGGAAAAATCTTGTTGTACCAAACTTTTTACCGAATTGACAAGTGGCGACCCCCTATTGGGTGGGCGTCTGGGCCCGCAGACGCCCACCCAATAGGTGACTGCCACTTGTCAATTCGGTGAAAGATTAGGTAAAAAATTCTGTACACGTAGCATAACTCTTATATTTTTACCTAGACTAGAAACATCCTATAGCCATTGGTACTTCTTCTGCCATTGTTGCGTTTTTTATATTGCAAATGTATTATATCGTAACAAGCAATATAGTGGACCTATGAGTCCGGATTATCGTTCCCACGATGACTATACTTTAGACTTTAATTAGATTTTTCCTAACTCCTATTTGACAAAAGCAAATAAAATATTTATGATGATTGTGATTACTTTTTTCTAACTACTTTTGACTAAT
>CAIGRO010086242.1:0-10710 GCA_903798355.1 Fraxinus baroniana | reverse complement strand
CAAGACTTGAATCCATGGATTCTATTATTTAATTAATTAGAATATTAATTCAATTAAATAATAGATCTTGACATAAATATGCATCGATTATATACATTAAAAGTGTTTATGTCCAAAATTGATTGGACCTATGACATAATATATACTTAATATAAGTATATAGATACAGAGAAAATGCATTTTCAAGATTGCCTTGAATTTTCAGAGAGGAGATAAAGGCCTTTTAATGTTCTTTTGTGCAATGGGAAAGCCTGAAAAAAATGAATTTGAGAAATTGTTTTGTAGAAGATCATTTTTCCTTCTTGTTCTCGCTTAAACCTTTGAAACCTTTTTTTCTCTTTCCTTTCTGTTTTTCCTTTTCTTTTTTTCTCTTTTTTCTGTCATTATTAAGAGTCGGTTTTTTTTTCTGATGTATGATACATTCCTTGTATGGAATTACAAACTAAATGAAAGGAAATATAATAATTTGCAGAGCTTTGAGAGGCTGTACGTTTCTACCAAGACAAAATCCAAATTGTGCTGTTGTAAAATGGATCTACCCTCCCTTATTTATAGTGAGAAGCCTATACATTTCATTCTACTAAATTTCCATATTACCTCTCCATTACTGTAGCTTACCAACTATACTACCTATCAGAACTGTTGGCATCCATCGTATCAATCGAGGAGCCGGATCGTGTGGGTCCCTCTTCAGGTTGATTTGGTTGCATTTATATAATTCATTCTGCATACTATATACACAAATTCACCATCATTAAACTGGGGATTATCTTTCATGTTGCTTGTGTCCTAACATCACATTGGTTCACATTTATACAAGTGACATAATATTTGTATACATGACACAACTCACACGACTAGGAAATAACACTCTCCGAGTCGTCCAAGACTCACAAAGTGTCAAGTATGATTCGTGCTCGTACGGTAATTGACTTCTCAATTAGATGACCGTATTAATACAACTATCATATACCATTACTATATGTACGGTAACTGACATCTCTGCTCAATCAGCGTAGCGAAAAAAAAAAAAAAACTAACTTAGGATGAAATACTCTTAGTATTCTCATTGATCGCATGCAATCTTATACTTAAAAACACATTTGGTACATTCCTAAATTACCCTTCTAATTAGTATTAGAGATTGTACAGGTATTGACGTCTCAACTTGATCGCCACATGAGACTTATAAAAGTGTCAAATATAATTAGTGTTCATATGGTAGCTAATTTCTCAACTCAATGAATGCATTAGTCTTACTAAACTAATCAAAGTACAATTAGAAGGGAGAAGGGAAAAGATCTCTATGGACCAACTGCACCGCTGTTCTAATCAGACCAATTTCAGCCATTGATCACATTCACTTGCTTGATAAAACCATGCGGGCAATTTCAATATGACTTGTCGTTTGATGGCATATTGTAACATTTTCCGCGATTGATCATATATAGGATTGGCAAACAAGGAAACAGTGACCATCCAACCAAGAAAAGATCAGGCTGTACTGCTTGCAACAACAAAGACCAAGAAACAGAACAAGCCTGCTAGTTTGCTCACAAATCTGTCATGAAAGAGTTTTCCCGTATGTCCAAGGCTGTTTCAAACCAGGTATCTAATCTTCTATATAATATTATTTCGTTGATGAGTTTATTTGACTTCCTTATTTGCTACTATGTTCTAGTTTATCAACTAGTTTAATTCTTGTTCATTATAAACACACAAAGTCCGTATTTTATGGATGAAGTTTCGTTTTCCATATGGAAGCACTGAACGATAAAGGAGTTTTTCTTGTTCGACTTTCAGTTGAGAATATCTGGTTATATGAAACTGAAATGTCATTTTCGCTAAGTTGGAATGAAATTCCGGAGATGAACGTGCTTCCTGGCATGGTTTTGATTTTTGAATGTAACAAGCTATTGTAGATTATTAGACTAGTTTCTGCTATTCATTTTTGGGGGAGAAAACAAATCATGTTTTTGTTGTTTCATTCTAGTAATTGTACCTTTGTTGAGTGCAGGTGGCCGATAATTATTACAGTCCACAGATCTGATGAAGAAAGCAGACCTTGCAAGATTTGAGTGTTGTGAACAGGAGCATTAGGGTTGCCAAGTCTGGTGTCGAAGAGAAATATAACATTCTTCAACCAAAAAATTGGCAAAACGAGATTTTCTTTTGTAAGCAATATATGTTTTTATTGTAGTCCAAGAATAGCAATATAACAGGCTCAAAAACGAGTAGCATATTACATTTTCTTCAAAGAAAAGACTGGAAACGAGAGATAGTGAGCATACATTTCTGTGAGTTCGATGCGATCATGTCCAATTTGATGTACCAAGATGCCATCGAAATTGGGCCAGAGGCCACATTTTTTACAATCTAAGAATGCCAAATTACTCTTCAACTGAAAACCTGGCAAACCAAGATTTGTCATATGCAAGCATATTTTACACCATGGACAGAGCTTCGTCAAAATGATATATAACACAAGAAGCACCACCATTTTATCCATACAGATGAAAGTTAACGTTGCACAGATTATCTTCAACTCCAGACTGAACATCAGAGTCGGTTTCCCTTATGACTCGTACAGACAGTGTATCTCCCACCTTATGCGTGCTTTTTTATTGGGCTGAGAATCTTTTCATCGCCTGATATGCTCCTCAAGAGTTGCTTCGAACACATCTCCGCTGCCTGAGTCGCATTTTTCACTCGTGCAGCTCTTACCCAAGCAGGCTCCTATTTTGTCAAAAATAAAAGAATAAAACTAAAGCATACAGTTCATCTCCCCCTAGTTGGCACAGTCGACAATTTTTTATCAATAGTAAATAACATAAAAAAGAATTTCAACATATCATACCTCGGGGACAATTCGAGAGAATCCAAATTTAATGAACAAAAGCATGTGTTCCATTATGAGAATGGCTCCAAGACCAGGTGATATTTTCCATTTTCCGTCCTGATCATACAAGCACACTAGGAGGATGGAATTCGTACAAATTGACATCACTATCAGGAACTGAAATTGAAGACAGGGGACAGATTTATAAAAATGGGGGAGTGTAAAAGTAAAGAGAATAAATGCTGGCGTGGTCCAGGCATAAAGAAATTTTTGTAGATTAAATTTAAATGAATAAATGTGTTCCCTTTCTAACAATTAATCTTTTAAATGAGGTGATTTAATGTTATATGGCCCTCTGTTCTCATCTCTACACTCATTTATAAATAAATAAATAATTGAATTTGATTTGCATGCAAGGAGCCCGTGATGAAATCTAAATTTAAATAAATAGATATGGTCCTCTTTAATGTCTTGAGCTTTTAGATTATCCCTCTTTTAAAAGCTTGAGCTTGTAGAAGTGGTTTAACAATTACTACCTGAAATATATTCAGCCAAGCTCCAATGGTTGCATCAGTACGAGGCGTAGGCCGTCTCATCATGGCTAGTAGTTTTAGCGCATCTGTTCTCATCTCAGTCAGGTTATTCTGCTCAAGTCAAGCATGCAAGCCATTATCAGTTTGATACAAAGAAAGAGATCTCCCGTCACCCACTTTGTTTTAAGGAAAGAACGAAAAAATCCACCGTACCAGTGTGGCAAAGGCAAAGGCGAGTGGGAATGCACAAGCAAACATCATGATCATCCCAAATTGCAATACTAACTCCAGAAAATCTGCTAGCAGTTATAGATTTTTAAATCTCTGAAGAAATAGAAATGATTTAAGACATTCATTTCGGGTCCACCTTAAAATGAAACAAATAAAGTAGAATCAATGCAATATATTACTTCATTGAAGCACTTGTCCAAGAGGTTAGGGGCCCATTTCGCGGGGGGTTTGAAAAGTCAAAAGCTGCTTTTGAGACTAAACATCTTCTAGCCTATATCGATAATTTCCTAGGAGTGGTTTGTCTGAAGCAAAAGCCCTGCCAAGCGAGTCCTTGATAGGCAAGGACAGTAATTGTATTATAATTGAAAAGGTTTTTCCAGTTTTTATTACAGCATTGATTCTGCATACAACACACTAAACTGTAGTAGTATAGACTAACTTTTAAATATGTCTTTCACAGTTTAGATGTGGTGATGCAACATGATATCATAGTATGCAAAAGACTTGGTTTAAGATTTGCCTCCATCTATTTATGAAAACTGCACACGTGAGGTGTGTGATGAAGACAAAATTTAAACAAATAAATGTGACGTTTGTCCAATAGTTTAAGCTTTTAGATGAGATGGTTCAACACACGTGCATACGACCTCAATGGTAAGGACCACCAGCTCAAATCAAATATTAAGAAGAATCAATCTTAATGAGTAGAAATCAATCTTAATGAGTAGACGAGTTCTCTTCTCTTCCATTTTGTTGTCTTATTAAGATACATAAAATGCTATACATTACCATCAAAGAGTCCATCTTCAAGTTCATGGCCAATACTTGCAGTATAAGCAGGTTTTAGATATTCCTTCTCTACCCTAGTAAAGGACCGCACCTTCCCTGTAGACGACCCTCGTTCACGCTTTCGCTTGTTCCTTCACAGGTAAGCAGTTTGTTCTTCTTCGTAAGGTAACCAGTGAAAGTAGTGTGTGATTTAAATTGCAGTCAAATGATAAAATTGACAAAAGAAATGTTTACCGAACAGCTCTAAATTTCTTGAAGCTATATGTCAAATATGGTATAGAATTCTCCATCAGATTTTCGAGCACCTTAGGCATAGTTGCAGCATAGGGATACGTAAGTAAGATACAGATAGAGATATAGCAAAAAGACCACTATATTTTTTCACCTCATATATAATTAGACGTTGGATTAATACTTGGCGAAGGGTCATCAAGTTGCGATGCAATAGAGCATGGTAGAATATTCCAATATATGTCTGCATAAAGTAAAGACCAAACACCTGGAGGAAGAAAAGATAAGTCTAAATGATTTAAAAAATATATTAACGACAAGGACAGATACAGATTTCTTTTGTCCACCTTGTAGACCAAACTGCAAGCTCTGTACTCTACATTTTCATTATTTTCACATTTAACAAGCTTCACTGATATCTTTCCCCCCATTCTGGTGAAGTACTGAATTGCAAGGAGGTAAACTGCTGTCAGACAAAACCTGGAAAAACATGCATTTGAGAGGATGTCATAACGCCAAAATCATTTTCAATAAAGCACAAATAGAAAAGAGTTTCTGAATTTAACAACAGTTGTTTACACCATCAAAGAGAGAATTTCCAAAACCATAACCTACAAATGATTTCCTCATCTAAAAGCTTAAAACTAATAGATTGTGAAGAAAATAATTTTGGTATTTAATTATTTAAACCTTCAGTCCTGCCCCCCCCACATGTAGGCCAAATTTATTTATTTATTTCCTTGCACCTATTCATGGAATTTTCGTAAATGAGTGGCGGGAAGACAAAATCAAGATCATCAACCATCTCCAATACCATATGAAATGAGATGTAAGTTGTTAGAAATGAGAGAACAATTACTTCCATTTATTTATTAGATACTTCTTTGTTTTAATCTCTCTTGAACTAGTTAAAGGTTATACATGCGTGACCCAGTGAAGAACTGGAGGAAAGAAGTTGGATGCACTCATATAATGCAAGACTCTTTTTAGTTATGTTCATCTAAATATGAATTTCATAATAATGAACAAATGTAGTCAGCAATTGAGTTTGCAAATTCTACATATCATTCATTAAGAATCAAACACGACCGTAATGAACCATATACCATGTTTCATTGCATACTTTCAGAGAGAGATAAATTTGTCATCATATTAAGTGGTGAGATTCAGAAAAAATTTGTGGATAAATTGAAAAAAACATTTTTACCTTCACTAATCTGATCAGCTTAGACAAACCATTCAAAGCAAGGATGAAGACTCAATTAGGCAAAAAGGAAATTCCACTCCCCTCCCCATAAAAACCTATGTACATGATTGAATTCTGAAGGTAATTTGCAAGGCTCCTATGTATCATCCTTTCAGGTTTAACTACTTAATTTTCTCTTCTACAAGTGTGGAAAGTTATGTGACTTGAATATCTAGATGATTCTTCTCACCAACAAAATTGCATTTGTCTTTTGATTTCACAATAAATCTAGGGTCGTCTACAGAAATCCTTTTCTGCCATGCCATTTTGGAACCTGAACAATTGTAGGAAACAAAAAAAAAATCTAGGCCCAAGTATTCTACTACTTGCATAAGGAGTTTCTTGTTTCCTTTTTCCCCGATGGGTTGGGAGGATATATTTAAGAAAGAAACACGGAATTAATGAGATCAATTACTCACTTCAGGAAGTCGGACCCAATAACTTCATATAGATGAGCATAAGCCAATTCAAAAGGAAGCTGGAGACATATGATACTCAATATAATAATGGCATCATTTCTGAATCTCATCAACCATCTGAACCATTCTTCTCTTTGGAAGAATGCTTTCTCTTTCATACCATCCATCCCTCTTTTCTTCATGAGTTCTGCAGGGAATTCTAATGAGCTCTGTTCCATTTGGAATAATTTATAATCAGACTCCGTACCCGCCGAATTATTTATATGCCACCTGTATCATCCAGACATGTTAACACAACAGGATGTGGAAACATGAGTGCAAAAAGATATTTGTAAAGAAATACAATTCAAAGCGTCCACATCAGACGGGAACTGTTATAGCTGTTCAAAAACCAGATTACACATACCTAGCTAAAAGAGCTGAATTTTTGCGTTTCCAGAATTGGAAAAACAACACAGCCCATGAAATCAGGCATATGAAGAAAATAGGGAGAACCAAAAGTTGTATTGACCTGGGGGGAACAAAAAGCAAAAGAAAGCATCCCTCAATAAGAGTAATTGAAAAGCACAAAATTTGACATAGATGTGCATGTCTGGTGTACAATATTTGATAGTAGTTGTCGGTATAATAAGCAACATTTTAACTTCTTTTCTTATTTAAATTGTTGAGTATGGTCCAATCCATCTTAATAGACATGCCAATATAAGACGAAGTTAAATATGGCCTACCCAAAATCAACCAACTGCAATGTAAGTCCTAATGCAGCCGGAAACAACAACCACCTCGTGTACTTTCCGAGGAAAGCAAAGTAGATGGCAATCTACAGGCACAACACATACGCAGTTACTAAATGAGATGAATGTGGTTTATTATGAAGAAAATGAATATTAAGTAGCAGCTTATAAATGAATGGAGTGGAAGTACAGCTACCACCACCATTTGACATTTACCTTCACTCCGTAGTATAAATATATCTCATCAATTGGCTGTGTTGTAAAGTCCCACCAGTTCAGTGCCCAACTTCTTAGGAGCTTCTTCCGCTTGTTTTCATCTATAAAATATTCATCTTATTTTGCATGTCCTTAACTGCTGATAAATTTGTCATATATAAGAAGAAGAAGAATACCATGCAATGGAAATACTTCTTTGACTATACTCTCTGATTCCAATTTCCGAAGTAGAGGTTCCCTTGGAACCCAGTCGACCTCTCTATGATCATATTTCAATTCTATAACTGACTTGCCTGTGTTCACCTGTGACATTTGGCCTTAACATCAGGTTCAAAATGAGAATTTTGGTACAGAACAAATGCACGTGCTTGGAAGCAAAACAAATGGATATGTAAAGCCATGTCAAAAGACATTTATATCCATTATGCGACAGCTGAGATGGTTTTCCTGTCTCACAATTCAGAAGAACATAATTGATGATTTGAATCCTATAACAATTGAACAAATACAAAAAGAAAAGAAAAATTAGGGATTAAGCTATAATTCCATTCTCGAGACCAATTATGAACCAAAAAAAAAACATAAATGCACACATAGAAAATACATGGATTTATAGCTGCTCACCCTCAACGTGAGAGCTATGACAAAGGAGTATAACAAAGTTTTCCTAACACCTGTCTTATCACAGAAAATAGACCCCTGAGATTCCTTTAC
This sequence comes from Fraxinus baroniana, assembly GCA_903798355.1. Taxonomy (NCBI): domain Eukaryota; kingdom Viridiplantae; phylum Streptophyta; class Magnoliopsida; order Lamiales; family Oleaceae; genus Fraxinus; species Fraxinus baroniana. The sequence goes on along the minus strand of CAIGRO010086242.1, from coordinate 2,758 downwards.
ACAGTGTAGGAAGGTGGGAGACCTAATACATAGAGAATGAATGCCAAATATACCCTATATCAAAAAGTTTCATCACTTCGTTGTACAAAGAGATGAATTCCTAATTCTAGGTCAATCCACGAGGTAAATTGAGCAGTATAATTAGCCTCCACGTAATCCAACAAAAACTCCAACCGTTAAAGCCTCTATCTTGTCAATAGCTACTCCATCTATTGGCCACGCCTTATTTAGAATCTGAAAATGACCAGATGAAAGAGAACAGGCTGTATATTCACCTTACATAGTTTGAACTCCCAGACCCAATCAATGAGCCTGCTTACTACTTGACATTCTTATTGTTGCAATCAAAAAATAAAAAAATTAAGCATTAAGAACAATACTAAACAGTGCACGAACAATATAAATAACTCACAATCCTGTATATTATGTGATTGTAGCAATGAAAACGCTCACACCAAGTGAACAAGGATCCATCAGGTTGCCTAACGAAGGCTTCCACCTCATCCCATTCAAATTGCAAGTCCATTCCTGAAATAAGCATAGGACACGTAGGGCACGTTTTATACGTAGTACTAGACAAAACACGAATAAACTTCTTTCTCTTTCTTCTACCAAACAAGTCATCGAGATTATTTAGGTCAATATGAACACAAACTACTGGGGAGGCACAATAAGCAAAAGACTAATGAATACTGCACGACTGCTACCTATATGAGTCCGTTTTTTGAATTGCAACTCAGCCGCAGCCTTCCCCATAATCTCCAATGGTGCTGACAACTGAAAATACAAAATGATAAAACTAGAAATCAGAAAAAAAAAAATTGATAATTAATTAAAAAAACTTTTCTCTATTTGCAAAAGTCCACACAACAGACAGAATTGAACTGTAAAATGAACACGATTTACTTAAGAAAAGATTATATGATTTCCTATTTGTCATGATTTCCAGTGGGATTTATGGGAATCTATATCCCACATCGGAAGTATGTGTCGTAGGATTTGGTAGAGCCAGACCACAAAAGCTAGCCAATGTGGTTGGAGAAGCCAAGCCGATATAAACCCCCAAAAAGGAAGCCTATACTTCCGATGTGGATCTAGATTCCCATAAGAAATTATGACAATCGACTTAGTCGTGCCCATACACCCTAAGTGGTAACCGCAACTAGGAGACATGATGCCTGATAGACTGATACCATTATCATAAGACTTGGAAGAGCAGACCACAAAAGCTAGCCAATGTGGTTGGAGAACCCAAACATATATAAACCCCACAAAGTCCATACTTCCGATGTGGAATCTAAATTCTCATAAATCCCATGAACTTCGGGTTTATATAGGTTTGCGTTCTCCAGTGATCTGGCAGTTCCAAATCCTATGTGACACTGTTACTAATAACTTACAATTATTCTCACAAGATTAACAATTGCATGAACTGAAAAATTTAACAAATTAGAAGATAACAGGTTAGACAAACTTGAAATCAGAATAGTGCAATTAGTTCCCAATATATTATATAAACCCAAATCAACAGCGAAGAGAGACCAAAAAAATTGGGCAAACCTTGATAAATTCATTTTGAAGGCCAATAACTCTTTCAACAATTAGTCCTCTTTTCTTGAACTCATCAACAAGAACCTCGACACAATCAAGACTGCTGTCGTCCCCTTGCTTTTCACTTTTCTTTGGAACCACCACACAAATCTCAAACACAATTTCTTCTTCCCTCTCATTCCCACTCATTTTCAACCCTTCCACTATTAACCCAACAAAAAAAAAACTATGAAAATCAATAAAATAAGCTTCAACACCACTAAAAACCAAAAGGGCCCTCTCTATTTAAAACCAAAAATAAACGCATGATTCATTTCCAACAAAAATTGTGTAAATCTATTTTATTTTCTGATCAGGTTGTCTGTGTTCTTGTTATTAAAGCAAGGGAATAATAAATGAGAAGAGGGGAGGGGGCCTAGATAGAGACGAAGTACACAAAGCAGGTGTCTTTGTAAACGGAAACTAAGGGAGAGGAGGTGTACATTGAAAGTGACACATAAGCATGGAGGACACGTGGTGCTGGCCGTGTTATTTTTGTCTGAGCTGTTTTTGGGCTATCCTAGAAATCATCGTTTTTTAGGCACGATAAACAGGGCAGCATTGAATTCTGTGAAAGAGAAAGAATCAAAAATGTATTTTCTTTTGATCCAATCGCTCCACTCGAGAGAATTATTTGCAATTTGCATTCTGAATATTCGTATGGCAAGTTGAAGGAGGCAGCGATGATGAAAATGACTGATCATTGTCGCAATGAGAATATTTTGAATGCATTGGTGGGAAAGTTCTTTTATAAGATCCTCATGATCCTCCATTCATTTTATAGTTTTGAATGCTTATCAACAGAGAGAAATATTCACGAACAAAGCGTATCTTGATTAATAAAAAAGTTTCGAGCCCTTTACTCCTTTATTTTGAAAAATAAAATAAAAAATTATAAATATTTTAATATCGAAAAATGGTTAATGAATGTTCACAATCAACAAAAACTTCGAAAAATGTTATTTTTCTAGTTTAACAATTTATAGCTTCTTAAACGATCCAAATAAAATTAATACTTTATGATTAGAAGATCACGTATCGTGGACAGGGATTCTAATTTACCTCAATTAGAAAAATCTAAAGAATTTTGCGTCCACCATTTGAGTCATAGACCATCTCCAACGTTGCACCATTTTGCACTAAATTGCACCAAATTTTGCACCAAACT
>CAIGRO010086220.1:0-13193 GCA_903798355.1 Fraxinus baroniana | reverse complement strand
AAAAGATTGGATGAAAAGGTTGATCGTGTTTTAAACTCACAAATGGTAGAATGTCACGTGCAATTACGTAATCTTTATGTACATGTAGCAAGATCTTTATACGGAATAAGAATCGAAGTTCGTTTTGAACAAGTCTTGAAACGTTTTATTTAAAATTGTCCCTTTTAGTCCTTCAACTTCGAACAATGTCCAAGTTGGTCCCCTGTCTTCCGACTTCTTCAACTTTGATCCTCAAACGTTTTAAGTGTTCATTTTGTTCCTAAAATTTATGAGATCTTCCAATAAAACTTTCGAATCTTCCAATCAAGTCGCCGTCCTTCCCATCAATCATGCATTTCCATCCGTTGGTCCAGTTTAAGTTTCAAATCTCCTCCTTTTGCTTAATTCATCTCGAAGTTAGCGTTTTCACCTAAAAAAGCAAAGTATACACTAATATGAGTAGAAATCAACTCAAATTAATGAATTTGTAGTAACTATAAGAGTCTACTTAAATGTGTAAATCGCACTTATCATTGATTACATTGAACAGTAGGGTTTGATTGCGTTCTTGAACAGTATGAAAGAGATGAAGATTTTGGAAAGTGTGTTGAAACCAAAATCCGATGGCACGCTCAAGTTCTCAACAGGGATTTTCTCTTAGAAGAAACCAATTACTCATTTTACTATCTTCCCTATGTGATAAATGATCAGATAGCTAAGGGCTTAAAATCTTGGCTTAAACAACTGCTGGTTTTTGCTGAAATAGAATCAGGGGCCATTGGTTACTTCGGTATTTATGATTTTTAAATGTGGCTCATTTTTGCATTTCAAAGAATCCAATCCATATATTTCACTATTTCCAACTTGTACAAGGGAAATTTAGCAATTTTTTTAATTTGAGAATTTATTGCAATGCGACTTTTGAGTGTTCTTCTATATAATTTGCACAGATGTACATAATTGGGGATGATTGTTGATGTTATTTGTGAGATTATAGTTAATGAAAATGAATTTCAATTTTCAATTTACGGTAGTCATATGACTAAGATTTCACAAAATAGCTTAGAAAAAAAGTTGGGATGAAAGCGCAAATGAAACTAACAAGTTGTGAACCTTACCTTATAAAAAACATTGTTCATTTCAAGCTTTACGAGCTTAAGCGATGCTTAAGCGTAAAAAAAAATTAATTATTTTTATTATTATTTTAAATACTTAATCATTCTAAAAATTATTTAATCATTAAAATAATACATACCAAATATCTAAAATTATAAAATATTATATTTACTTAATAATTTCTACAATTAGTCAATTATACAATTTTCAAGTTTTTGAAATGCAAATGTTCGATTATTTTTCATAACTTTCATCTACACAAATTCTACTTAACAGATTTATAAGAACTTCATATATATTTTCAAAATTTTCAACAATACGATAAGTCTCAAAATCTTAACTACATAACATTGATAACACTGTAGCTTAAATCATATCTAATTATTTATCGAATAAAGTTATTTTTTTGACTTTTATACAAATAAAATCACTTTAAAACTTAAAACTAAAGTCAAATAAAAGATTTTTTAAAAAAATTTAAAAATTCAATCAAATAAAAGATTTTTGAAAAAAATGAAAAAAAAAAATTAATAAAGCCCATATAAGCAAGCATTAAGCTGTCAACTCATCAATTAATCGCTTAATTCATGTTTACCAAGGTAAAGGCGTAAAGCATTTCCCTCGTGCAAGTAGAGCTGTTCTACATGTACACAGAACCCCCCACCTCTATGAGTTGTCGGTGGCTCAACCCCCACCCTGTACATGCCGAACAACTCCAACAGGTAAACAACATTATGAAAATAACGTTAATGAATGAGTAGTTACACTTGTAATTGCGATAGGCTTAAGCTAGCGATGGTATCAAAATGTATTGTACTATCAAGAAAATACGTTGCACCAGGCTCGGCCGGACATTGACACCACTGCCTGCTAGTGCATCATTGAACAGTACAGTGGCAAACTTCTTATTTTGAAGTTGAGTCGAAATATGGCAAATATTAAGGGACGTTCTCTATGTTTCAATTTTATATTTTGAGTTTTGAATTCATTTTGAGTTTTGTGTTGGTTTTGTGTTGAGTGTCCATTTTGAAATGGTTGAAAACGTGTTCTTTTATACATTTTGAACAACTGTTTTGAAAACACCCAGAACGCATTTTGAAAATGACTTGATTATAACGGAAAATACCCAAAATCACAAATTGTTGTTGAGTTTTTTATTTTTTTGTAAATTTTTAACTTATTTTCAAAAACATGTTTTCGAAAATATGAAAGAGAACGTTTTCACTATTTCGGAAAATCAAAAATAAAAAACGATTTAAAAATGATAAAGAGAACGTACCTAAATGATTACTCAATAGTAATGGTTCTTGCATTTTTCTTTTTTCTTTTTCTTTCTTTCATTTTTTTTTTTTTTTAAAATCTTCATTGATAACTGCAATGTCTACTTTATACAACCTCAAGATGTGTTTATTTCAATAATAAAAAACCTGTAACACGTGTTCATATAAAAAAAAAAAATTATGCGTTTTATTACACCATTTGTTCAAATGCCAAGAATACATATTTAATACAGATTTCTGCATCATCTATATAAGCTCCAAAAACTGGCTGAATGGTGAAAATCTGAATCAGTCATTTCATATGCAACATCAAGAGCTCTGGTTTTTCAATGAATAGCTTCCACACATTACAGAACCGAGCAACAGTTGCTCCGTCCAGAACTCTATGATCAGCACCAATATTCACCTGCGACGGAAATTTTCAGGTCAACCAAGCTAAAAATCATAATAATGATACAAGTCATGACAGCAGTACTCAACAAGAATTCACATATCTTGCACTAGAAAAGGATATCCTCACTATTTGAATGTTCATTAGCTACCAATATATATATGTACATGTTTGCATGCATACGTGCATGTCAAATACAAATTTGAATCATAGAAACAGAGAACATGTTTTGCAAACGAATGGTCTAAAAATAAGATCAGGTACCTGAGGAAATTTAACCTACTCCCGCGACTTACATGTCCAAGTTGGGCTATTCATCTTGCAAATTGAGATTCACATGCATGTTAAGTTTACTAGTGTACGTGATACACTTTGTAATTAGGAACTCGCATCACATTAGGAGACCAAATAGTTAAGACATGACATGATTGGACAATATAACGAACACGATTTTAGCTTCTAGTTCTTTCCTAATTCTTAATATTGTAAGCACTATTCAATACTCCCTACGAAACAATATCCAAAATGTTCTGAGCAAATTGCACGATGACGTGCATGCAAATCACATAAAGAGTAGAATCTGAGAGCAGAATTTAAGAAACACAGAGACAGCCAATGATTTAATTCAAATTCACGAAATACAGGTAGGGGTAAGGTGCATTTATTTGGGTGAAATTGGTCTACTTACAGTCATAATGGACGCAGGATAAACACTTCCGTCTTCAGAAAATTGAGGAATTTTCTGTATTCTTCCAAGCGCTATGATGGAAACTTCAGGCACATTGATAAGAGGGGAACCGAATTTTCCACCAATTGCACCAATATTGCTTAAAGTAATAGTTCCACCGGATATATCATCAGGATTAAGCTTGTTAGCTAAAGCCAATTGCTGTAGTCGAGACAGTTCTTTCGTAATCTAAAGAAATAAATCAAACATCAAGAACACAAATTTTACAAGGAAATGCATACTAAAATTTCAACAGAAAAGATACAAAAATGAAACAGGACTAATTTCAAAATTATAAACTATTCAAAATAAATTAATTAATAAAAATAAAGCATGAAATTGAAATTAGAACTCACCTCCAAGATGGAAAGAGATTGAACCTTCTTTATGTTTGGTACAACCAAACCATGTGGAGTAGCCATAGCAATCCCAATGTTGTGGGACCCTTCAATAACAGAAAAGAAAAGATGACCAAAATTATGATTTATAATCAAGAGCGAGATGAGTATCATTAGGTTTTTCGCCAGGTAATTCAGCAACATATGATGAAAGTCCACCATGTAATCAATGATGTAAGAGACTTACACAATGACATACGGCTGACAGTTTATTTGGGACAAACAAACAATAGCTACTTCTAAAAGAAGCAGCAAGATGAAAAATGAGCTGCAGTTAAACAGACAAAAACCGCCAACATTCCCAGAAGAGCATGACTAATCTATAGTATTAAAAACAGGTTAGTGTATTTATTTTTCCTTTTGGGGGGGTAAGGATCTTAGAGGTATAATTTATTGGGAATAAGACTGTTGTTATCAAGGAGCTCATGTGTATGCCTTTTTTAAATAAAAATCCATTGAAATTAAATATTACATTTCCAGACCTTTACTTGAACATTGTTTCACTATGAAAAGCATTACTATGACCACGTTTAGCTAAGCTTACAGAAAAGTATGACCGAAATAAAAATTATTCATTTTGAAAGTTACTTATTTACTTAATAAGTAAACTTTTTAAAGCTTGGCCAAACATGCTCGATCATCTATTGAACTTGGTCGTTGATAAAATCTTCTGTTGACTTACTCCTTTGCTCTATTGTCCTCACCATACAAGTATTTGAGACAATAGAACCTGAGATTGTCTCCGCAAATGAAAAATAAGTTGCACCACAAATCATGGCGCATACAAATACCCGTAAAAGTTGAATCATTTTGTCAATGGTGCACTCTCTCCTCCAACAGTGGCAATCATGTAATACGTCATACGTATGGATAACAAAGCACAGGCCAAAAACTAAGTAACACTTAACCACACATACCTTTAAGAATCACCTCTTGAATTTCCTCATTGAAGCAACTATTTAGCATGGGATATTTATTCAATGCCATTGATAGTGACTTTATCAATGTGGGAAGGAAAGTATGCTTGACATCTGGATCAGAATTCTCATTTTGGAATGACGACTTGAGCTCAACGAGTGCGTCGCAATTTAAATCTTCTACATAATGAAAATGTGGAATTTTCGCAGCCTCAGTCATTGACTTGACCATAGCACGCTGGAAACCCCTGCAAATATATCCATTGACATTATTGTTTGTCTAGCTGTATTAAAATTTCTTATCCAGCAATAATAATTGCACTTTCTCTCCTTTATCTTAAAATAGTAGAACAACAACCTAAGTCTTATTTCCCATAATTTGGGGTCTTCTACATGAATCATTTTTAACCACTTCATTTGGGTCATTGCTAAATACTGGAATATCCCAAGCAACTAGATGCTTAGTTGATCACAATGCTCGCTAGTTACTTCAACAAAGTTGCATAGCAGGAGAACATATATGAATTCTTAAAGAGAACATAAAAAATTATATCCACCCCAAGATCATTATCGTCCTGAAAAAAGTCTCTTTAGGCTTTAAATACGGGAATTTTTAACTTCAAATGTTTTTATATTCACAAATGAAGACTAAGCTAGATCTTTTGAATTAACTCCGGTGCTTGCTGATGTAATGAATATACCTCACAGGAACGGTCTTATCTTCATATTGCCATCCATAAGCAAATGAAACATCATGGTGTTTCTCATCTCCTCCTAGAAATTGTTGGGCAGAAGAAGCATTGGATGCTGAACCTTCCACGAAAATTCCTTTTCGTGCAGCATAACTGAGGACATCGTCTCTCAACACCCTTCCATCTTTACCAGTTCCAAGCACATCCTCAAGATTTACCCCTAATTGCTTTGCAAGATTACGAACAGCAGGTGTGGATAATACTCCACCATCCTTGGCTTTTCCAAGCATTGAATAATGGCTATCTGAATCGCTTTTATTGGAATCATTTACTTCAATAGGCTCTGAACCCTCAAAAGTTTGAATAGAGGGAGAATTTTCATCAACTGACATTTTCAAAAGAGTTTCTCCAACCTACAAAACCAAGTAAAACTGAAGATATTGCAAACATGGAAAGCAAAAAAGGGCATAAACTTTGTGGCTATGCAAGGCACTTAATAAGAATTTCTATGTTTCATCAGAAGGTCCATAGATCTAGATGAATGGAAGAACGCAATGCTAAACAAAAAGTTAATTAAACGTAACTTTTACATTTTTTAAGCTTAACCAAACATGTTCTAAATGTCATTTCAAGTTTTATTCACAAGATGTATCTTCATGAAAAAGAGAGTGATTTCTTGTAACGTTTAGATTAAGGAACAACATCACTTACCCAGAGTGATATTCCTCAAACCAACTGCCTATGCACTGTATGGCTAACACTCAAATGCCACTAATTTGTTATTTGTATATGCAATAAAATCACTAGAGATGAATATGAATTAATTTATCTTTCTCATGGACAAAGTTGTACACATAATTCTGTCATGAAGTAACTCTGTAACCACAAGTGGCCGATATCAGAACTCCATTATCTGAAAGTGGCCTAAGCATTTGATTTTACAACGAATTCTAGCTCTATCAATTTTTTGTTACCTTTACAATGTTGCCTGGAACATGGAGAACATGGGAAACTTTTCCTCTGTAACGACTCGTTATTTCTATGGTTGCTTTGTCACTTTGAACTTCACAAAGAGGTTGGAATTCTTCAACTTGGTCACCCTGCCAGGTGATTTCATCAATATCCAATTCATCCCAAACCACACAGTTGTTCTAACTTGAATGTGGAATATAACATCAAGTATAATGATAATCACGTACAGGAAAACCACAGCTGAAAATAGCACCACCATTTGCAGTAACAAAAATCAACAGGTACAAGAGTGTTTTACAGCTCATGTAACAAGCCACAATAAAAATACAATGGGCACACTCTTTATCAAACTATTAAAACTTTCCATTCTCTCAGGAAGCTACGGTTTGAAAATTTTCACATCAACAAGTCGGGGATAGTACACAAGTGCATTTTTGGTACTCAGGGATGGACACTACAATGCAAAAGGGTTTATCTTCTTTTTTCAATTTTTAATATTGCACTATACTATCTAATGCTCTATCAAACATGTCAAAAGTATTAATAACTGAAGTCAAAAATAATTAGTGGGCAGTTATCAAAATTCAAATAATGAGATAGATATTAGCAATCGACAAAAAGATCTAACATAGACACTTTCTTCATATATAACCAACATAATACATTACAAGGAACCAAGATTAAGCCTAGCTCCTATATATGTTGTAGATTAAGTGCGTAAATTGTATGACAAATTTAGCAAGTAAAATCATCTAATTTTTCCTTGGAGGTAGCACTTGCCAATGCAATTATTTTGATACTTGGCATAAACAAAGTTGAATGAGATACTATTAAAGAGAGGAATGCAAGAACAATACAATCAAACAGGGAACATATAGAATCTTCAATTACGGGGGAAAATGGAACAATTTGAAGAAACAACAACCGCACTGGGTAACAAATTCATTCACAGAACCAGCAACAGTGTTGACTAATCATGGTACAATATAACAGGTCATTTACTCACCTCCTGTACAAACCATTGAAGAAGTTCACATTCAGCTATACCTTCACCAGTTTGCGCCAAAGGCACATCGACCATCCCATTGACGGGAAGATCAGCCGCAGCTTGAGTAGTAAAGCAACATCCTTTAATCCCAAATGGAACATTCCACTATAAACAATAAACAAGAAAACCATTAAAGCAACAAAAATTGAAATAACAAACACCTATTTTCACTCCATATGCGGTATTAAAAGCCCCAATTTTTCTAATCTTTTACTTGAATGCAAACAAGAAATACAAAGAAATCATGCGAAATTTAGAGGGGAAAAAAAAAAAGTACACTTACAGAACAGAATTTATTATCACTATTCAATCGAAACGACGTCTCTGGAAGAGTAAAAAATTGAGCTTGAGATTGAAAAAGTGATAGATTGGTTTTCAGGGCTCCACCACCGGCCTTCGACGGCAGAGCGATAGAGGTGTAGACACACCGCAACCAGTCGCCGGAGCTCCATAGCTTTTTCTGATAAACATTCCGGCAAATCATTGTGTTGGAAGTATTGTTGGACAGGGGATTTTTTTGATAAAAATCAGGGGAAAAAAAATTGAAATCTCAAATTTTGATTAACCTTTTATTGATTTATCAAACAGAGGTGGGTCGTCACTCGTCAGTATCGCTTCATTTATTTTTGCTTGTTTCGAAGAAACTATGCTACCTGCTAGTCTGCTACTTGACAGAGTTAATCTAGAGCTCCAAGTGGAAACAAATAATAATAATAATAATACTGAATTCAAGAAGTAGGTACAGCTTAGTGCTTAGGAGGAAAAAATCCATTACAATACGATTATTAGATGACTTTAAATACGGAAAAAATTTATAATATATCTTAAATTTTAAGGATGATACAATAATCCTTTTTTTTTTTTAATAGAATAAGATATCAAAGTTTTAAGGATAATTTCAAAGTATTAAGGAAGATAATTGTGTTTTTTTTATTATTTTCCCCTGAAGAATTCCACATCAGCAGAGTTTATCTTATCTTTGCAACTTGGTACCTTTGATGTGAACCAGGGTTGTACATTTTGCCCAACTTTGCCCCGCTTGGTGCTCATTTTTACTCAAAAAATGCTTTCTTTTATCATATCAACCATATTTGCTACAGTGAAATGATATCATTTGATGTTAAAATACTTCCACTTTCCCATTTTGCCCATCCACCAGTGAACTTAATTCAAAAGAAATAATATACATTCACTTGCATTATTCTGCCACTCCTGTGTACGTTCACGTGAGAATACAATTTGCACTCTTTGAAAGGCGTGCAAATCTTGCCAGGATGTATACTGTACATTGCTTTGCTTCAAATACTCACGAATTAAAAATCCCGTTTGATCCACATTATTTTTTTATTCTTATTTTTTTACTTATTTTTAACCACACAATCTTTAATAAAATAATATTTTCCATCACATCAATAATTTTTCCTTCTTTTTCAACCACTAACATCACATCACTTCAAAAAAATGCATTATTCATTTTAATATGCACCAAACACATTATTAAATGTACAATCCGAGAATTATTAAATTCAACACATGCATCGAATTATATTTCCATGTTCGTACTAACACTAGACAATTGCGAAATGTCATGTCTCATGCAAATTAGGATGATCATTGTTGCTGGTCATATAATCGCGAAGTTGGTTTCAATTACTTTGCTGCATTTCAGGTGCTTTCATTTCGGCGTACATTTTGTCTTCGACATTAGGTAGGTCCACCTCGAACGGGTCATCATCTGTTTCTGCTCTAACAAACGCCTAGTCCACAACTCCAGAACGACGTAAAAAATTATGAATGCATATCGTTGCGACAACAACAGCAACTTGGGCTTGAAACGAATAGTTAAGACATATGATCAAGGATTTGCCATCTTTTTTTCCATACACCAAATGCTCATTCTATGACGTTTCTACCGGACGACTGTTTGTAGTTAAACCTCTCACGAGCATTCTGAAAACGACAACGACGACCTATTCCATCATCCAATAACTCTTGAAAATGATATAATATATCTGATCATTTGTAAGAGGCCATGTAGCCCAGTCGATTGAGTAAATCGGAAGTCAATCGAATAATACTTACCCGGGCGTGGTAATGGAAAATGAATTTCAGGACTATATATAGCACGAGCTACTATTCGCGTGTTGTGAATATTCCCAATGGTGCTAGCAAGCATGAAAGTGAAACATACAATTGAAATCGTATGTGGCCAACACATTTTGTATCGGCACTCCTTTTCGACCTATAAAATTCACCCGCTCGTGACGCAATAGCACAACTTTCACATGTGTTTCATTAATAGCACCAATGCAATTTTGAAACAAAGGATGCTTAGCCGGGTCAGTCCTGCGGGGGCCCTCGCCCTCGTTGTAGTCTGGTCTTGGTTGTATGAGACGTGCTGACAAGACGATGACGGCATGGAAAACCTCCTTGAAATAATGGCAAAATGTTTGCAACGAATGATTGAAAATCGTTGTCACTTGGTGGTATCCATTTCCATGGCTAATATGCACAAGAACATTTCAACTTGCTCGTAGATATCGGCCTGCTGGCTACTGCGTAAGCCATATTCATCACGCAGAATATGTGCAAAGTATCGCAGTAGTTGTGGGTACATTCAGAACTCTTGATAGCACATTCTGTCATTATTTTCCATTGCTTCTTTCGTGAACATGTGGTGATTTCTTGAAGACAAAAATCATCGGATACATTATCGTTGTTAGCGATAGTAGTTATTGGCATCACTTACTACGATTTGACAATATGTAACCTATGTAAGGATGCGTGTACTTTTTGGGCATGTGACATTTTTTTTTTGTTCAAACGTAGTTCCCAAAAAAAGTTGTATGTTTCCTGTAGGAATTGTCCATCATGCGTACAATATTTTTTACCCAAAAAAATTTAAACATTTGAAAAGAAACCTCAATAAGTTAATCATATGCATGACAAAATGTAATATTACAGACATCCGATAAAGGCACAATATCAACTGTAATTGTCCAAACGAAGTACAAAAGAAAAAAATAAATAAATAAAACAAGAATGGTAGAGTTGGTTGATCCACAACATAATGGAGAGACTTGTTACGCTCATTAAATTGCCACTCAAACTTCTCATCTGCTTCCTGCATGACGCCGAGCATATCTCAGTAGCGCATCTATGCCAAAAGCATACAGGCGAAGAAGTACAAAGGTGTGTGTCGCTCGAGCCTTCCTGCTGCAAGCAATTCTTCGACATAGGCGACTCTAGCATTTTTCCTAGGTGCCATAATGGTGTTTATATTCGTCGCCACTTCCTCAACGGTATTGTTAGCCCGATCAACTGAAAATGACAACTTCCGAGCATAAACTTTCTTCTTCTTCCCTTTTTTTCATATTCGACGCCCACTTCATCTTTTCGCCGCTTCTGACATTTGAAATGTGCATGCTTGAAGTACAGTTTTGTTCGTCTCCCTCATCGCTTGAACAAGTACTCTCTCTATCAATAGAGATTGAATCACTTTCGTCTTCAACTGCATTGTCCTCAAACAGACTAAAGCCCGTGGGATATAACTTGGTAGGGGGTGACTTGTACTTGTCAATGTCTTAGCTATTGTCAAAAAAGTTGACGATATCGGATGTAGATTTCACCGACATCTTTGTCCTCTAAATCCTTATAGTCCTTGTTCTCCTACAATAGCATTCATACAGTTGATCAAATTAATGTGATGGGGTTATCGTAATGTAGTTTGAAGCAATGCTTAAGGTATGAAAAAGAGATTCAACATGAAAAATTAGTACGTGTGGCCGTTTTCATGCAAGAAATTTTCTGCACTTCTTATATTAAATGACTGGTGAGTTGAAGAGAGGAGGTTATGGAAACCACCCATGTTATCACCAAGACAACTTCAACTAATCAGATTCAGCTCCTAAATAATCAACCACGAAAATGTTACTTTCCATGCCAAGCTTCTAAGTTCAATATCCCTACAGTTTTATCTTTTAGTGTATAGTGTAACATATTTTGCATATACTTTAAAAAGCTCTAGAGTTACATCATAATAATAGAGTAGAAATTTAGACCTATGTAGACATAAAAAAAAAAAAAAATCAAAAATCGCTACTTCATGTAGTGACCACAATGTACATGTCAACTGAATGTCCAACATCAAATCAAAAACTGCACCTTCAAATTTTAGGTCCACCATTCTTTGGATGCTACAGTATGGCTGTCCGACTGGTTGTATTCGACCCCGGTAGGCCAATACAAGCCAACAATTCCGTGAAACGCTTATGTTCCAGATGCATTGTGTCCCAGTGGTTGCGAAATTGGAGTTTGCTCCAATTGTGGCCGGAGATGTAGTTGAACAACGTCACAACACGTTCCCATCCATGTTTCACGAAACATTTGCCGTGTCGATGGCCTCTGATAATGGCAGTTTCACATGCCGCTATCAACGTTCGTCACTTTGCATCTCTCCATCTCGCATATTTTTTGGACGATTCAGCGCTGGGCAGTCGTGACAGCGTTTGACGAACCCCGAACCATGAAGTTCACTCATCTGCAAGATTACGAAATGGTTTGGAAAGAAAAAAGACCACAAAACAAAATTCGGTATAGCAATTGAAGTGGCGGTGGCAGCGCTCTTGCAGTTGGACTGACCAATTTTATGGTGGGAAAGTCGGTGTAGTGCCTGTTGTTTGTGCAGTTGTTGTGCTAAAAGGGGGAGTCAGTGACTTCTTCTTTGTGTTTTGGAGCCCTCAATTTGCAAGGAAGTTGTTGCCAATGAAGATTTACTCTCGACGAGGCGCGGTTGAACACTGAATAAGTTGTCGAAATACGGTAGAGCAGTCTGTAGCACGGTTAGCTTCCGTTTGCAACTGTTACGTGAGGGGAGGTAAAAGAAAAAAGTTTTTTAAGGGAAATATGTTGGCAAATGGTTTAGGTTAAGGGTAAATTTGGGAACTGACTACTGCTGTAGCATTATTTGCACATTAAAATTGTACTGTGCTATCAGGCTTAATTGTTCCAACGTTCGTTTTTCTTCTACAATTTTAAGTGAAAATGTTGCCCAAACAGGGGCTTTGCTACCTACATGTCTAGGTAGGCTAATATTAGAGGTGGTATTTTTGCTCTCTCTTAGTCCTCATTATTTCAAATTATAACTTTTGAAATAATATTTTTATGGAGAATATGCAATTGAAAAAAAAAAAAAATTGTTTACGTGTGATATTATTTTATGGAAGATTGTTCCAAACAGGGGCTTTGTCGAAACCACCCTACTCGAATTAAAATATGTCGGTATTATTTGGTTCGATCCAATTTTTCGTTAAAACCAATTGGGTTTAAGACATGAATAATGCAACTTGTATGTAATGAAATTATATAATAATTTAAATAAAGATGAGGTGTCAAAAAGATATTGGAGAAGAAAAATTATCATATTCAAAAATTCTGATCCAATTATATATCACCACAACATGTAAATATAAATCATTATATACGTTAACACACTGTTTAGACATTGTATCAGAAAAACGAGTCGTTCTAATGTGATAATCTGTTCTAGCTACATAACAAAACATGACTTGGTATCAAGAATATTTCTTTCAATCTCGCAATTATATCATAATATATATATATATATATATATATATATATATATATATATATATATATATATATATATATATA
>CAIGRO010086217.1:0-13304 GCA_903798355.1 Fraxinus baroniana | reverse complement strand
AATATATTCTTTCAAAATAACGTGGCTCAAACACACCCTAATATTACAAAAAAGGCCCCCCCCCCTTAATGTGTGTAATTTGTATATTTTACAGAAATTTTCTTCTGCACATGTAGAAGTGCTCCTTTTTCAAATGTGCTAAAATACACTACAATCTAAAAAGCTCTTCATTTTTTTCTCTTGATAATTTGGCACAATAATATTGGAAAATAATGACTTGTCAACATTAGTGCTCTTAATTTTTACATGTGCGCCAAAATACACTACAATTTAAAGTTTTCCATTTTCTTCCTTGAGAAATCGTTGCAAGTATATTGGGAAATCGCGACATATAAACACTTCATTACTAGTACTCAATTTTTAAAAATCTTTTTTTCCAAATGAACCAAAAAAACACTACAATTCGGAAGTTATCTATTTTTTTCCCTCGAAGGACTAATGAAGTGTCGACAAATACACTATTGCTCCCATGGTCCGCTTCTTTTTGCTTGGAAAAAAGAGAGATGCTACATTTACCAAATCTTTTACCAACTTGATACATGGCCGCCCCCTATTGGAGGGAAGACTGGTGGGCCAACAAGATTATTCCTGGAAAAAATGTGCTGCGAGCATTCCACTAATTATTAACTACAAAATTACCCTCGATTCCTGATCTCTAAATATGATTTGAGTTCATTTTTAACTATTTTTTCATACTTGCATAATCAATCATCAATAATAAACCACCAAAACTTGTATTAAACAATTATTTATCCCTTGTATGTCCAATTTTATGAATTTACGTTTTGCTTAAACTAGTTGGTAAAAAAAAAGTCTAAAGTGAGTCACCGTTTTCTCGCGAGGTTTCTAATGGACGGTATCCATTCAAGGGACTGAATGTACCATATAATCAGAGATTTAGTACTAATGTACTCCATTCTAAAGTTTAAGGACTGACTTATTACTATGAAAATTGATTGGGACCCAACAGTACAATAGTTCCAAATTTCTTTTGTCTTTTAATTAAATGCGCTGCAATGTCTGAAATGCTATTTTCGTTCTACGTTCCCAAAACATACAGCTAATCACCCCTCAAAACACGCACACCAACTCTCTCCCTCTCTCGCACATAGTAATACCAAGCTGTCTCTATCTCTCTCACATACTAACTAGTTAAAACAGGCATTCTCACTCACATAAGAATTTTCTTTTTCTTTTTTTTTTTTCAAAAAAAGAAATAGTTGAATAACTTGATATAAAAATTTAAACAATTAAGCCCATATTTGGTTCAGATTAAAATTTTTGGTAAAACCATACATTTCGTGGGCCCACAACTTTTCAACTATTCAGGGTGTATTTGAGCCACATTTTTTTTGGAAGAATGTATTTTGGAATAATAGATCGATGGAGAATGTGTAGTTGAAAATAAAGGAAAAATTATTGATATGATGGAAATATTATTTTATTGAAAAATGTGTGGTTGAAAACGAAAATCTTAATGTGTACCAAACAATGACTCATTTCATCAACTTTTATCAAAATATACTAAAAATTCGATTTTAATTTATATCAAACGGGGCATAAATATGTTGTGTGTCTCTCTCAAACGTGAGACAAGTGATACTTTAGTTGGGACCTTTCAGACGTGTAGACAAGTGTCCAATTTTTCTCTTCAAAACTTAACGGTTCAATTCCATTAGAATGTGTTGAAAGATACTTGAATTAAAATCTTATTAGACGTGTAGACAGTGTTCAATTTTTCTCTTTAAAAACAACGAATCGATTCCATTAGAATGAATCGAGAGATTTTTGAATCAGACCTTCTCCGATGCATAAATTATGCCCAACTTTCTAATCAAAATATTAAAATTCTCCCGCGGTACAAAATATTATTAAGCCTCTATTTATGTACCAGTATTTAATGAAAATGAGTTTTGAAATAGTCCCTGCTTGGTTTGATTAAAATTTCAGATCAAAGTCAAAAATTAATTTTAATCACAATTTCTCATGGTCAACAACTTTTCAATCATACATTTATCCACTTTTATGAAAATTTATTTTAAAAATGATTTTAATCTCTATCAAACGGGGCTACATTAAATTTTTTAGGAACGTGTGATTGAAAAATAAAAAATAAAAAATTTGATTACGTGAATATTTGATTGAAAATGATTGGATATTTCTTTCTTTTTTATTTTTTATTTTATTTTTTGTGGAAATAATGAATTAGTGGCTAAACCCGAAAGCACATCATTTGAACTTAAATCGCTCACTTTGGTTTAGGTACTGCATTTTTTTACTCGTCTCTCTCTCTCTCTAATTGTGTATAGGTATAACTACATAAATCCTTGGTGAGTGTGGGTATAATTTCGGATTGATTTGGAGGTTTTTGATACCTGATGCACGAGTGGAAAGGATAATAGATCGGATATGGCGGAGGTTTCCGGCGACGGAAGTGTTAGAGAGACGCCGGAGCTGAGTCCCGATGAAACGAGTAGCAATGCGAGGCCAAGCGTGGCTCCGATGGCGTCGTTCAAGGAGGTGAGCAAAGGCTCCTCATCGCGGCGGAGGACATCGTTCCGGCCTAGTTTGGACTCCGATGACTTCATGAACCTGCTCCATGGCTCGGATCCAGTTAAGTTGGAGCTCAATCGCCTGGAAAATGAAGTCAGAGGTCAGTCTCTCCAGCTGGATCCACTAGATTTGTGTTGTGCTTTAGTAGCTTTAGTACGAAAGGCTGTTGTTTCTTTGGAGAGTACAGTTTTGGTTGACAGTTCTTTTGACAGCGTGTGAGGTTGCCAACATTTTTAACATCGATTTTAACAACTATTAAAACAATCAATGCTGAATGTCAGAAAGTTGTCAACAATCGATGTACAAATAGCATAATTCTTCTTTGGAATTGCTGAAAGATAAACGGATATATAAGATGTATTATGGTCGTTTTAATGTGTGAAACAATTGGATTTTGTGACTTGCAGATAAGGAAAGGGAATTGGGAGAAGCGCAATCTAAGAGCAAGGCATTGAAGTTGTCAGAGCGCCTCCGTGAAAAAGCTGTTGAAGAGGTTCCATTGTCTCCTATTTTCCTATTATATTAACGTTTCATAATTTTTAACTGATTTCTGTGCTGTAAATGGTTAGGTTGTGGTTGTACAATGTTGTGTATGGAAGTGGGAAATTCAGCATTGATTGAAAGGTTAATGGCACACATGGACAGATCGATTTTTTTATTTGAAAATAAAAATATTGATTTTTGACATAATTGCGTCGGAGTAGGACACCAAAAGGAAGAGGAGTATAAATAGCACACGGTAAAGTGAAAATTGGAATTTTTTGAAGATATCTATTATTCTGTGGGCAATGTGGACCGTACGAGTTTTAGTGCACAGATACGATGCATCGAGTTAGAGAGAAACTAAAGAAACAAAGGAAATGACAAGAACATTTTTCCCTTTCAGGATTTACAAAGTAAACTAGAACTGAACTGTAAAATGGTTACCTTGTTTGTCTTTCTGAGTGCAGAAATAGGGATGCAATGGAAGATGTATATTGTCAATGAATGATGTATATTGTCAGAGAATCTTTGCAACTGATTTAAGTCTACTTGAAGGGTAACTGTAATAGAGACATATAAGATGGGAGAATCTCATTTATTTAAGGCGTGTAGCCTTTTGATACTTTAGTTAGATCTCATTGACAAGAAATAGTTTCTAATAGTAAGATAATTAAAAAACTATCTTCTTCCTCTAGCATCGATTTTCACTTTTGCTACCAAGTCGTAGCAAATTATCAAGAAATCAGTTCGAAGGTCCAATGGCAAGTGTAAGATTTGGAAAACAAAGTCTTTTTCTTTATCAATGTTCTCCTCCTCATGCTGATTTGTTCAATTCTTCACGCTTGTCAATTACTAACTCTTCAAGTTCATGTGGATTCTCTTAGTTAAATTCAGCTTGTTAGTCAATTTTAGCTTTAGAATAATTTTCGTTAGGGATTGCAAATGTTAGGCTGATCCATTTAAAGGGGCACTAGCACTTGGCTATTAAACTGACAGTGCAGGGCGGAGGGGAGGGGAGGGGGGTCACTTGACCTCCCGACTTTTGGCTTTTTTTTTCTTGGACAAAACCACAAAACATCTATCATTTTTTTTTCACTTTCTCTCGACTCTCTTCCTCAACCCTTTTACCAAAACCCTAACCCTTCTAATTCTTCAAAACTTGTCTATAATTTCTCTACAAATTACCACATCTACTACGAATCTTCACTTTCCAATAAAATTTTCAATTAATTAAAACCTAAACTTATATTTTTTTTCTACCAGTGTGCTCTAACACAGATGCAAAGTGACCGCCATTACGACACAATCAACTTAAGTCATTTTGCCTTTAAAAATGGAACGGTAACCAAGGCACACGGCAGTAACTTATAATTTCAATTTTCTATTTATTTTTTACCAAAATTCAAAGTGGTAGAGAAAATGAATTTGAGTTACATTTATATTATGTTTTCATTTGTCCGATTATGTTTAAGAATGATTTTTACATTTTATATATTGAATCGTGTCATTGATTTGGAATGGGTTTGGAATGATTTAGTTGTATGGAATAATTTTTGAATCGTATATAGAATGGGCCTTGGATGATTCTGTCCAATTTGGCTTATATTTATTGAATTGTGTTTAATTGAATTGATTATTAGTATTAAATATTGTTGGAATATTTTTCCGTCCGATAACTTGAATTGATTGTTTTAATTAATTGTTTGTATAAGTTATGGATGAATTATTTAAACGTAGATATGTGTTTTCTTGTGATGAGCAAAATATTAATGAAAATAATGTTCGAGCTAAAAGGGATGAAAATGATGTTGGAGATGAAGGGAATGACGGATTTGGGGATGAAATGGATGTTGGGGATGAAACTGATGTAACTAATCTTGGAGGTATTCTGGTTGAAACTAATGATGAGGATGTTAGGAATGAACGCGTAGAGAACAATTGTAATATGATATCAAATGATTTTATCTTTTTTCACAACTTTTTTACAAGTTTGAATGTACCCTTAACTTAAATGTTTGTGTCCGCCATTGTGATTGTGTTCTCTTAATTTTTGTTTCTCTGTCATTCTTTATTTTGTAAACATTCAGCATGCCAAATTTATTTGGATGATTTTTGAATGTATCTCTAGCATCTTGTCAGTCTCACTTATCAGTTGCATGTATGAATACTGTCGTGTTTGAGAAGTGATGTCCTTGGCAGGGGCAGTAGTAGAAGACGTATCGCAAACTGTCCCATGTTTCCAGGTGGAAAAAGAGAAAATATCATACCATTTGTTTCATTCTATCTAAATTATTGAATCTAAGTTTACTTTTTGTTCCAACTGCAATTTGTAAAATATTCTCCTTCCCACCTCCCCTTGGAAAAAAAAAAAAAAAAAAAACTTATTTGGGAAGCCCTAACAACACAAAGAAACTGTGTACTTTTTCTCTTGTATCAAATGTAATGTTTTACAATGCTTAAACTGTTTGATCCTGGCTATCTTTGTAATCAATCAACATGGTATTTGCTTTCTTTGTATGCTCCTGTTTCTCCTTTACATTTTCCCTCTAATTTGTGAGATGCATGGAATTATCTCCCCGAGTTTCAGTGGAACCTGAGATCTCCCCTATTTGCTGTAGCTCACAGAGGAGTTGGCAAAGGTGGAGAAGAAGCTCAAGCTAACGGAGTCTCTTCTTGAAAGCAAGGTACCTACTAGAGCTTTCGTTTTTCTTTTTATATTTTGATGACAGTGCTAATGAGAAATTTATTCTCACCAGAATCTTGAAATTAAGAGAATCAATGATGAGAAGAAGGCCTCCATGGCAGCTCAGTTTGCTGCAGAAGCCACTCTTCGGAGAGTTCATGCTGCTCAAAAGGATGATGATATGCCTCCAATTGAAGCAATACTAGCACCCTTGGAGGCTGAGCTCAAACTTGCTCGACAAGAGGTTTCTGCTGTGTTGTTTCTTTGCTTTGATGTCTGCTTATTATGTCAAAACTGGAACCTTGTTTGGGGAAGAGTTCCTTACTTGTTGCCTTTTGTTCCTTTTAGATTGCAAAACTGCAGGACGATAACAAAGCCTTGGAACGACTCACTAAATCGAAAGAAGCTGCTCTGCTCGAAGCAGAGAGAACTGTGCAAGTAGCATTGGCAAAGGCTTCAATGGTGGACCATCTCCAAAACAAGAATCAAGAGTTGATGAAGCAGATAGAAATCTGTCAGGTATTTCAATCATGCCTACTCTTTCATTTTTAAGGGCCAATAAAATTTGTAATTTTTATTCTTCTGATTCCCTCCTTTTTCTGACAAGATTTTATTTTAACATGTGTATCAGGAAGAGAATAAAATTTTGGATAAAATGCATAGACAAAAGGTTGCAGATGTTGAAAAGCTTACCCAAACTGTGCATGAGCTCGAAGAGGTTGTGCTTGCTGGTGGTGCAGCTGCTAATGCTGTACGGGACTACCAGCGGAAGTTTCAGGAGATGAATGTAATATGCCACAGAGATCTGCACGATCAACTTGCATAAACAGATGGGTCTATTAGAGAGTTTGTTACAACCTAAGAAGTGTAACATTTTTAATTTTTGTTTTTCAGGAGGAAAGAAAGACTCTTGATAGAGAGCTAGCTCGTGCAAAAGTAACAGCAAACAGGGTTGCAACTGTGGTGGCAAATGAATGGAAAGATGCTAATGACAAAGTGATGCCCGTAAAACAATGGCTAGAAGAAAGAAGGATCATCCAAGTATGTTTCTTCCCTTTCTATCTGGCTTCCTCTGTGCTATGATGACTGATGGTTTATTACTCATAATTTTCACCAGTTCTCTTATTAATTTATGGCTGTTATCACAGAGTGAGATGCAGCAACTACGGGACAAGCTTGCTATAGCTGAGAGAACTTCAAAATCTGAAGCCTATTTAAAAGTAAATCAGCTTATTAAGTGTCCCTACCTGATTAGGATTTGCTTAGTTTCATTTTGTTGTATAAATTAAGACTTCACGTTGCCCTCCAGGAGAAATATCAATTGCGATTAAGAGTTCTTGAAGAGACTTTGAGATCGCCAAACACGCCCAATCGCAGCATACCAGATGTAAGAATTACTAACAATGTTCCTTCACGTCGCCAGTCATTGGGTGGAGCTGAAAACATTTCCAAGTTGACTTCCAATGGTTTTTTACCCAAGAGGTCACCTTCCTTTCAGCTGAGATCTTCTGGGAGTAGTTCCGTGTTGAAGCATGCAAAAGGGACCTCAAAGTCATTTGATGGTGGCTCACGATCTTTGGACAGGGGTAAAAGCCTCTTAAATAGACTAGGATCAAATTTCAAACAAAGCCAGTCCTGTGATGGAACTAAGGAGAGTAAGACACGAGATAGTACTTGGAAACCGGACCAAGAAGAGAACTCTAGTGACGTGCAAGTTACAGATAGAGAGGATACCGTTCCAGGGTTGTTACATGATCTGTTACAGAAAGAGGTGATTACCTTGAGGAAAGCTGGTCATGAGAAGGACCAAAGCCTTAAAGACAAGGATGATGCAATTGAGGTTGATTTCTTTCTTAGTGATGTTATGATTACCTTCTATTCGCTTCTACTCAAAACCTTACCTTTATTGTTGATCAGATGCTATCAAAGAAGGTAGAAACTTTGACAAAAGCCATGGAGATTGAGGCCAAAAAGATGAGAAGGGAGGTAGCTGCTATGGAGAAGGAGGTGACTGCCATGCGTACAGAGAAAGATCATGAAAATAGGGCCAAACGACTTGGGAATTCTAAGAGTTCTCTTAACAGTTCTCAGTTACTCCCTGGAAGGTATGCCTGCTCTTTACAATGTTCTGCCAACTATTCCTGATTGGTTCAGTTTTAATTCCAACGCTTATTAGTTCAACATTTGTGTTTGATATAAAATTTTATAGTTTTATTGATGATTTCCAATTTTGTAGTGGCAAGCATGCATAGAGGTTAATACTTAATAGCTGCTTTATAACCAATTTTTTGTTTTCCTTTTTGGCTTTTTCCCCCTTGTTTTCCTCCCTTTTGCCATCTTTAGGAGTAGGAACAGCAATATATATGCTCGTGCCTGCACACACACACACACATGTGCCTCCACATCTTCAAACTATGCAGTAATATCTGATTTCTATATACTTAGGAGTCTTTACACTTTAGGTTCAACTTTCTACTTTTGTAAGATATCTCCAGAGCCTTTTTTTTTTTTTGGGCTATCTTGTGCCTCTGCTGTTTGTTCTCTTGCATTCTTAGTGGATATATGGTGCACTTACTCTGAGGAAAATTAATTTATTAATTGAAACTCTTATTTTTCGTCCTTGTTTCATTTCTTGGGGTGAATACGCTTGATCATGTGGTGAATGTGAATATGAAACTTATATTATGTTTGAATAAGAGCGAACTCACCATATTCGATGCCAAATCAAACCAACTTCGAAGAAAGCTTTTATGAAAATGGTTGGAATTCTGATTGTTCAGCACAGTTGTGGGAGGGAGTAAACAAGTAATTTTTGAATTGAATATGAAGTGCAAGGTTCTACTGAAAAGTAATATAAATTTTTTACAAGAACGGGTAATTAATGGAAGCAAATCTTAGAAATACAAGCATATGTAATCAATCTTATCAGTGCTTATTCTCTAAAACAAGATGCTCCATGGCAGTCCATGCACAGAGTTATTGAACTGGTTTACACATTGAAATCTGTATCCCGCGCTTTCGTGTTAGTTAAAAAAAGATTTCACATGTTTTATCGATTGTAGAGTTTTCATGTTGACTTTATATCATGCAGAATCTGTAAATCTTGAAATTACGATGTCTGATACTTTCATTTTAGGACTATTATCTTTTATAATACTACCAGTTCTCATTCAACATTATCATTTTGTGCAGGAGTGCATCAAGAAGTGGGTTGACACGCAGCACACAATGACAAATAGTCCAATTGCAGCAGTATAAATCCGTGGGTCCTTTCTTCCTTATCATTATCTATAATTTATCCCATTTTTGTACAATTGTAACACGCATGCCAATGTCTCTTTCCTTGTGTCGAGAAAGAACAAATGGACCACATTGGGAAAAAGAACTGGTATTCTTGTGACTTAGACTATGATCCTGGTGATCATGAACCAGCAAGAAACCGTGGATATTGAAGCCGAGCTAACCTTTTGGAGTGGAAGTTGTGACAATATAGGTCGCTTGTTGGCATGTCCTTCTCTTGTTTGCAATCTATATTTGTAATCTGCAGCTATAATGATTGTTGTTATTGAGGCTTGTCGATATTTTTGTAATCAGATTCTTTACAATCATGTCCTTGTTCATCTGTGGTTACTCCGACTCCGACTCTGATTCGAAACTGTTAAAACTTAAAGGTAGCTCGCTTTCGAAGATATTAGGAGTTAAATTTAGATACTGGTCAAGATGAACTTTGAAGCCTGAAGGGATGTATTTTCTTGGTTTTGTGAACGGTGGTTGTGTTCTTTCGGGTTTTGCTACAAGTGCAACATTGTTTGACAGGCATGCGCATGGCAACAAATCATTGGAAGATGGAAAAAAAGGACCTTGCTGCTCTGCCAAGCCTGTAAAAGGCCTGGCATGGCAGAGCAAATGTGAGAGGAGGGGGGTGTGTGTGTTTAACATTGGGGGTGGGTTTTTTTAATGAGGTGGGCCCCGAGGACACCTCATGTGAGAGGAGGGGCTCTGCCAGGCCTTTTACAGGCCTGGCAGAGGAGATTAATCCATAAAAGAAAAACTCAGAGCGGTGTTGCCAATTCTGTGATTATTTCCCTGTACTTGGGATTTAATTCTAATGCATATGTGCGAGTGAAACAAATAAATTAGCAAAAGATTCTGTTTGCATTGAAAAAATATTTGGTAGGTTGAAGGAAACAAGCCAAGCCAATGTCCAGCCCGTGATTTTGCGTTCCTCTATTTTTCGTGTCATTTCAATTTCGAAATTCCATCACGATCCCTAATTTCTTCTCGATAAAATGAAGAGAATTGTATTCACATTTGTTTTTTAACTTTCAATTTCAATAATCAAACTTTAAGTTTATACTCTTGTTTGAGTTACATTAAAATTTTCATTCACATTTTTCTATTTATTTTCAACGCACATTTTTCAATAAAATAATATTTTTCATCACATCAATAACTTTTCCTTCTTTTTCAATCATACATTTTCTATCAATCTACTATTCCAAAATAACGTGACTTAAACACACCCTATAATATATTGTAAATCGGGAATGATTTGATGAGTACCAATGTTCATCTTATAATAAACATCAATGCGTCAAATAAATCCATTGGTTGATAATTTATGGCAAGCCTCAACATTTGAATTAAGTTTAGAATTTATTAATGAATTTATATGATACGTCATCGGTGATTAACATAAGATGGACATGAAAGCTCGTTAGATCATTCATGTATTACAAGTAAGTTATATTATAATTTCTTTATCGGCTCTCTCTATATCATTTTTTCTTTACGCTCTTTCTACCATTTCTTTTTTTACTCTCTTGAAGCATGAAAAATAAATCAAATTCTAAGATTTCACTTTCCTAGTTTATCGATTTGCTTTATTTTTGGATCGATGGAGTTCGAACAATTCAAAAAATTAGATATATTCATGGAAAATAGTGTTCCTGTTGGAGAAGACAACAAATGGAAGCTTGCTTGATTATGGCTGAATTGGAAGGGACCCAAGGTCTTGGTAGGTGCGGCTAAGTGGTCGATAGCATGGGTGGTGAGTGTGGTGGACCTTGATAGTGGAGGATGATTTTATGATATTTAGGTCCGTTTGGCACGATACTTGCTGATTTTGGGACGTGGGGCCCACATGAGGGACTGGGACTCCAATCAAAGGTGAGGGGGTGTTGGGGAGATGTTTTCGTCGGTGGAGATGGGTGGGTTCGACAGTCAGCTTTGATGGTAGTTGAGGTGAATAGGTAGTGGTGGTAGTGCGTCCGATGGTGCAAGTGGTTTTGGTTGTAATGGGTCGTGGATTTGAGGTGGCGACAATGGGTGGGGTGGGGTCCACCAAAATTCCTACTTTTGAGATGTGGCAATTTTTTTCATGGAAAATATTTTCCAACTTTTGGTTATGTAACCATACTTATTATTTTCTTAATAAACAAGGAAAATATTTTCTTTAAGGAATAGTGATTTTTATTTTTTAGATAATTCTCTCTCTCTCTCTCAGTTTATCCCCTCTCCCATCTACCCACTAATAAAAAATAACAAATATAATATTTTTTAGTTGAAAACTAAATCAATCAAAAATATTTAATTAATAATTTTCATACAAATAAGTTCTAATCAATTAAATTATCTAGAATTTATTTTATTTCCATGCAAATTCCATAATCGCAATCAAACGCACCCTTAATAATTTGTGATCTATAAATAATTTATGATATATGAAAATGTTTGATTTGTGACTAAATTTGTAATTGTAATCCATGTTGACCTATGGTTGACATCTCGTTTTGATTATCATAAACAAATTGCGTTTATTACTAACAAATTGAATTCAAGTGTTGATAGTTACTAAATTGACAAAAAGAGATGACATATACATCAAAGATCAAGAGATATGCACATAGATGATTAATGAGAATTCACGTCAAAATCACTCTTGAAGAAAGTCGATGTCAAAGCTACATTGAAAAATTCATTCAAGAAAACAAGAGTCAAACTAGGAACAAGATTATATACTTATCTTGTTTGCAAAAATGTAAAGGTACTAACACTTTGATATACGGTGCGAATGATATGAGCTCAAGAACTTTCCATTACAAAAGAATAGGTGCATCAAAAATCGAGGATTTTATAAAATTGAAAAATGATTTTTAAAGATAAAATTTGTGACTTTTAAAATAATGTTTCAAGGTGAAAAATACTCGGAAAAAGAGCTTACTTTTCAAAAGTTTTCAAAAAGGAGCAAAACAAAAAAAAAGGTCAACCGCCACCTTAGGGGTGGTCGACCTGCGGCAGTCAACCGGTTCCAAGATGCGGTCGACCGGTTTTCAAATGGTAACTCTTCTTTTGACCGTTATGACTTTTTTTTATCGTTCAATAGTCATCTTAGTCAATTGAAAATTGGCGGTCGATCGGACCGATCATCCTGCTTGACGAGATGTTTAGCATTCTTCACCTCTATAAATACCAACTCATTTCTCATTTATTAAAACAACGAAGAGCATTTATTTGAGATCTTTGTGAGCTAAAAGTTGCATTAGTTTCTCACTTCATTCAAGTCTAACTCTTGAGCCTCATTTGTTCGTATCTATAAAAGCGTTAACTTAGTTCTCTTCTTGTACTCAACTTTGTATTTTACCATTCATCAAGAAGAGAATATTTTGCTTGTAAATTCATTTAAAATTGTGGGTTGTGTTGAGGTCCCGGAAAGCTCAACGTTGTAAAAGGATCGGCGTTCCTTAGTTGTAAGTCACCGGAAACGTTGTAAAGGGTTGGATTGCGCCACAAGTCAATTAATATAGTGAAAAAGGTCTTGCTCGTGACGGAGAGCTTGGTAACGATGGGCGTAGATCATTACATGGGATCGAACCTCCATATTATATCGTTTGCATTCTTTAACTCTTTTACTTAACGTTTTTACCTTGTGCAAACTTATTTTGATTATCTACATGTCTATCTGTGTTTGGTTTGTTTCACTATTATTTGTGTGATCATTAGTTTAAAATCTTGTAGTGTTATCAAAAAATGACCCCACAATTTTTTATTTTTTTGAGTTTTTTTTACCTAACACTAACCACTTACCCAAGAGCAGCTCAATCCAGTCCAAGTCCAATTACACTCTACACCAACCTATTAATCCATAATTTATTGATTGACTCAACCCAACTAATATACTATGACTCATAAGGCAATGACTTTGATAGCCCACATTCAATAATCTAAAATCCCTAATTTTCTCATACACGCTCTACACCAACACATTAATCCATAATTCATTGCTTTTATTATTACATTTTCAATCTAAATCGTGAAGAACATGGTGGGGGTGATTCTTTTGTTGATGGAGAGTTTTCAAACTGGAAAAAGAAAGGAGGGCTTCAAACTCGTGTTCGGATAATTCATTTTCGACTTTCAACAAGGGCAAGTTAATTCAGTTGTGTGAGTATTATTCCAAAAATTTCACACTAGTAGAGATCTCGTCTCTTGAAGAGCAAATTCAGACATATATTATTGATCTGCGCACAACCGAAGATTTTCATGGCTTACGAGATCTTAATCATCTTGCAAAAAAGTTGGTTGA
>CAIGRO010086192.1:0-12632 GCA_903798355.1 Fraxinus baroniana | reverse complement strand
TTTTTTTTTTTTTTTTTTTTTTTTTTGTGGCAATTAGAAAAAATCCTAGACACAATAGTAAATTTTTTTTATCATTTTTATTGACATTTTTCATGCAAAATAAAGCCTGATATTCGGTATGTTGATTTTATTTTTTTTGGCAATTAGAACAAATTCTAGACTCAAATGGACAATTTTCATAAAAACGAAGTCAAACGGATACTAAACTTTCAACATTTTTCAGGTGGAAAATTATACTAATCAAACGCAATTAATTACAATTCTCAGTAAATCAAATTTTAAGTAATTCAATTCTCTATAATTCATTTTTTTCCATCCAAATTTCATATTTGCAGTCAAACGGACCATTAGACGAAAAAACATAGCGTGTAAATTAAAGTATTTGTTAGATATAAACACAAAATTCCATGATTAACGGCTATATATACGTGATGATAAAAATATTTTGTCTCGATATAAATAAGTTATTCTTAAATCCAAAAAGGCCGTTGCTTTCTTTCGTGGGGTCTGGTTTATGCATCGCCATATCCAGCTATCACTCTCTTTCAACTTTAATTGATTTGAAACAAATGGCAGTCCACTATGTGGGACCCAATCATCAATCTGTCCAATTGGATTCATCACCCACCTACCATTTTTTTTTTCATTTAAAAATAACTTTATTTCCAAATATAAATGGACAAAAATTAATCATTTTTACTTCATGTTTCTTGTTCAGTTGTTCTTATTCTTTTTCCAATTTTACATATAGCCCTATTTGGTATTAATTAAAATTCAGATTCAATACAAGTTAAAGTCAATAATTAATTTGAACCAAATATTTCATGAGATTCATAACTTTTCAATTTCACATTTCATCAATTTTTATTAAAAATCTGATTTTAATCTGTACTAAACATGGACATAAACTCGAGTAGTTTAAGATTAGCTTGAACCCATAAAGATCTAAATATAATGAAAAAATAGATTTTTTTTTCTAACTCGAGTCGAGTTTTATTTATTTGAATACTTTGTTAAAAGTATATGAAATTTAAAATAATTTAGTCTCAACTTGAACATAAAAAAAAAATATTAAAAGATCATTTATACGTGAAATTTAAAAGATAATATTTAGCTCATGTTTGAGCCAAATTATTGTAAAATAAGAATGAAAAATATAGTCGATATTAGGGCCGACACAAGAGATAAAAAATTCGAATTTAAATGTTGATGTGATGAATAACGATCATATTTTTCATTTTAATGAGATAATAATGTAAATCANGTACAAGTTGATGATGTACCTCGTGTATTCGCATTCTTTGAAGCACTCCTCTTACAAGAGGATCGACAAGATGTCAATTTTCGATGACTTTCTGTTATATATATTGATTGGAATCAATTGATATCTAGTGATATAAACCATGAAAATTAATTGGGGTGCCGTTTTATAAACACAAAAGTTTCCCAATAAATCAAGTACTGAAGTAATAACTCGAATTAATGAATTTAGGTTTTCATTTATTCTTAAATTGTCGGGGAAAAAAAATATTTACCTAGGAATTGGCATCCACTGATAACTCGAAAAACTTTCTAATTAAAGCCCTGTTTGGTACACATTATTTTTTTCATTCTCATTCTTCTACTCATTTTCAACCACACATTCTTCAATAAAATAATATTTTTCATCACATCAATAACTTTTCCTTTATTTTCAACCACACATTAATACATTATCCATCAATCTACTATTCTAGAATACATTTTTTCAAAATAATGTGGATCAAACACCACTAAGTTTTTGCTTAATACCCCGCATATAGGTAAAGCTTCATTCTAGATAATTTTATTGATGGAAAATTTTGATTCAGATTTTTGGTCAGTAATTACTAAAAATTATTTTAATATATCTAATTTTGTAGACAAATAAAATATAAATATTTACTAAAATCCCTCAAATAAAAAAAATAAAATTTTAAGATCAATAATGACATCATCTTATTACAAAAACAGACCGTTAAACGCGGTTCCCGACTCCGCACTCCACGCCAGAGACCGCAGTCCAACCCCACCCCCTTCTCCCTGTCACGCATACACACAGTTCAGACCTCCTCTCATTACTCTCTGTCTCTCTCTCTCACATTTTCCACACATTCAAGCTTCAATCTTTCGTTTCGTTCTCTCCTGAACTCTAAACCCTAGCAATCAATTCAGATCTCTACATATTCCATATATATTTTTTGTTACTTGATACATTTGTATATGTTTGATTCTATAGTTGCAGCTTTGCATTTGTAGTGTACTCTACTAAGAATGGCAAGCTCCGACCCACGTAAGCGGCCGACTCGACCCGGCCCATTGACACCCGCAACGGAGACGGCTGCAATGCCACCGTCCTCCTGGGCCAAGCGCACCGGATTCCGCCCCAAATTCTCCGGAGAGGCCAATGACAGTAACTCGGGCCAAATTACGTCCCAACCCCCACCCCCATCCAAGTCCAGGGAAGTTGACACGACACCTGACCTTGAAGCGGGCCGCCTGAGGCTTGGTACATCGTCCAATGGGGAGCCCGCCAGTGGGAAGCCTCCTGCGAATAAGGAGAAAGAGGAGAGGAAAAAGGAGCTGAAGCCGCCAGTGAAGAAGCAAAGGGACTCAAATGGAGACAAGAATTCCAGAGATAATGTGCTGCCGGCAATGGCTCCTATAGCTGAGGAGGGGAGCCGGATGCCAGTGAGGAACCAGGATGGGGATGCACTGGATGTGCTGCAGCGGAGGACTGTGGGGGATGATGATGGGTTCGTGTCGAGGCATACAAATATGAAGTACGAGCTTAGAGATACTCCTGGTCTCGGTGAGCTTTATATTTTAATTATACTTATCAAGTTAACTATCGAAAGAGTTGTTAATATTTTCGGTTGTTATGAACTCCAATCTCATGCGCTCTAATGAATCATGAAGTGCTAATTTGCTGCTGACATTTTCTTACGCTAAAAAGTTCTCAATTTTTAATGTTTGGTTTGTATAGTTTTGTTGATTTTCAAAAGCTTATAGTTTCTTGTGTGCAACATGGCTTGTTAAGTTGTTTTGTTTAGTTGTTAATGTCAAAAACAGTAGAAATCAAAATGCCTTTTTGATTAATAATTTTCTATAGATTTGCCAAATCTACTTATGTTTGTGTGGGATGGTCATGGCGATATTTGATGCTTATGCAATATTGAGGATTATATATTCATAGAGAAGACAATTGTCTGTATCAAAATTTGAAGGGTATGAAATCATAATTGCAATCTTTTGGTTTTTATATTTCAGTTCCCGTTGGTCTGTATGGATTTCAGCATTACCTGTCAATGTTGGGTTCGTTGATACTAATTCCGCTGGTTATAGTTCCTGCAATGGGTGGCACTTATGTGAGTTAATTGCATAAAGCTTTCACTTTTTGTGTTGATTTCGTAATTTGGAATTGACTAATGGAAGTCAGTGGGCGTAGGAGGATACAGCAAATGTCATTTCCACCGCGCTATTTATGTCGGGAGTGACGACACTTTTGCACACATCGTTTGGATCGAGATTGCCCTTGATACAGGGCCCTTCTTTTGTTTATCTTGCTCCAGCACTTGCTATAATTAACTCACCCGAATTTTTGCAACTGAATGGAAATGTAAGTATCTCGACTTCAGTGATTTGTTAGGTTGAGCATGTTGTTTTCTGGTTACATGTCGAAAAGAATCAGAAGGAAGCAGAATGATGGGCTATGTCTGAATATAATAGTGGCGGGTATGAGTATCAGAAAGAATATTTGAACTCAAATCTCTTTGCTTGTTGGAAACAAACAATATGCCAAAATCGCTCTCATACCAGTTTGTTGTGAAAAATAAGAGATTATAACCACAATATGAAGTAATTGATCATAAGAACACAAGAACAATATAATTTGCAAAGAATGGAGATTTGTATTATAATATAGAGAAAAGATGCAAAGATTATGTGTTTTCAATATTTCTAACTTCTTACTAAATTATAATGAAGAGCCAACTATACATAGAGAACAAATAAGGGACTTTCAAACCTTCACAGTAGAGTTGTAGTTGAAGTAGAATCCAAAAAACGGAGTTTAAAATGGAAAATGAGACAAACAACATCACTAGTGCCGCGGCGCCACTCTTTGGGCACCTAGTTGCTAGCTTCACTGTTTTAATGTACAGCGCTGGCGTCTAGTCACCTCGTCTCCAATACAATCACCTTCCATAGATTTTTTCTTCATTCCAAAGTGCTCTTCAAGTCCAATACAAATTCCTACTCCCGGTGGCTTGTAAGTAAAACTTTAATCAGAATTCACCAAGTAAATTTGAATGGGATTCAACAATAGCATTCCAAATAGAATTCTTCTTAATCTTCAATAAAGCATTCGAATCACACCCAAATTCTAACAATGTTTTTAAGCAAAGCTGAAAAGCTAGTTATAATGCATGACTGTTACCTAGGAATTTGAGTTTGAATGTCTTGCTCCCAAATGATAACAACACATACTCCACGTATTCTAATTATAGCCAAAAGTCCAGAATGAATGTGGGGTTGCCTAGCGACTCTTTCTTAAAAAAGCAAAGTGAACACTTTGCACTTTGCTTTGTTGTATGAAGTAGTTCTATTTGCAGAAGGACATTGACTCAATACTGTCAAGAACTGAAACAATTGTTTTCACCATAATTTGTTTTTGCAATGTAGTTTCTAATATTCAGTAAGTTTCACGTTGCAGAATTTCAAGCATATAATGAAAGAGCTACAGGGAGCTGTAATTATTGGTTCTGCTTTTCAAGCATTCTTGGGATACAGTGGGCTGATGAGAATATTTCTAAGGTATGAGTTTATTCTTTTTGAACCGATACGTTTAAAACTTTTTCTCTTGTATTGGATGCTGCTGTTCCATTATTATTAGTTGATATGGTAATTGTTGAAAGCAGTTGGGTGCCGTGGATCTCCCATCTAAATTTCATTTACTGTGTCGCCCTAATTACTAAATCACTTACTGGTTTTCATGTGAACCATGGATTAGGTAGAATCAGGCTTTACCACAGTTCTTTTTATTTCTTCCACTTTCTCTGGTTTTACAAAGACCACCTTGTCAGTTTTGAAAATGTTGCAAAATTAAAGTTACTTCATATAAGACAGTGTTTCTAAGAATGATTATTCAATCAATGCAAGTGGCTACAAGATGAGAAGATATAAAGTGCAAAATCCTAACTATGTAACCGTAAATACTGGAAAAGAATAAACAAAGAAAGAGAAATTACAATAATATCTAACACTCACGATCTTTTGGACAGCTGGAGCTGGTATTTAAATTTTCTTGTATGTTGTTGAAAATTAGGTAAGTACTTGTTTAGATTCATGGTATATTTACTGGGGAAAGAAAGATTAAGTCTTGACTTAAGTAAGGTTTGAGTGAAAATCATAGTTATCGGGTCATTACAAATCCTGATCCTACAATGTTAATGATAGTGAATTTTGAACTTTTATCAATTCAGAGTTCCATCTTGCTAAAAAAAGAAACATATAAATGCAGCGGTAACAGCATTGAAAAATATAGGAAACTTTGTATTTTGAAGGGTCTGTGCACATATTGAAATTATCTGCTATCCAATTAGTTTTTGCTGTCTCGTTTTAAAGAGAGATTTAAGTTGAATCCCGGTATCTACGGAGCGAGACAGAAAGCCATGAAGGATAAGAGGGAAGATTCCTTCTTAAAAAGGATAGTACGTAAGAGAACGGCAAGAATTTTTATCGCGTCCTAGGATTCGAACACATGGCCTCTACTTAAGATAAACTTAAGTTGTTGTCCAATTGGTTCTGGGATTCAACTTAAATCATTCTTAAAAATTATGTTCAGTCTCTGGGATTTATTATATAAAAAAAAAAATAGGAGGTGGGGGGGCCTCCATGTGGTATATGTTAATGTAATGTAAAACCACATCAAAGCGTGTTATTATTTGCCCCAAAACTATGGATATCTAGCTCCTGATTTTTCCCCTGAATTCCAAATAATTCATCTCCAGTTCGGTTGCCTTTTTCTCTTAGGGTAATTAATCCAGTGGTTGTGTCCCCTACTATTGCTGCTGTTGGACTTTCTTTCTACAGTTATGGTTTCCCACGAGTTGGTGCCTGCATTGAACTTGGTGCAATGCAGATATTATTGGTTGTTATTTTTTCCCTTGTAAGTTTTCCTCACATATCTAATCACTTCTATCAACTTGTTTGCTTTGTGATTCCTTGAAATGGGGGCTCTGAAATGTTTTTGTTACTTGGATTACTGTACTTGTTTGTAAAAATATATTGTCTGAGTCTTTTGTGTCACCTGACAAATTATTGCAGTACCTTCGCAAAGTATCAGTTTTGGATCATCGTGTATTTCTAATTTATGCAGTAAGTTCATATTTTCCTCCTGCATTCTGCTTCTTATTATGAATTTTGAGTGTAGACTTTCAGTTTACTTGTATAAACACAGGTCCCACTAGGTCTTGCCATTACATGGGGTATGGCCTTCCTTTTGACTGAAGCTGGAGTATATAACTATAAAGGTTGTGATGTGAATGTGCCTGCCTCAAATATAATATCTGACCACTGCAGAAAGCATGTTTCGAGGATGAAATACTGTCGAGTTGATACTTCTGATGCATTGAGATCGTCTCCATGGTTTAGATTTCCTTACCCTCTACAATGGGGTATGCCTGTCTTTCACTGGAAGATGGCCCTTGTGATGTGTGTGGTGTCTATAATTTCATCAGTAGATTCAGTAAGTCCTTGTTTTTCTCTTGTTAGTTTAGATTGTTATTGATATCTTTTCAGCTACTTAATTTATGCTTCTATTTGACTATCTGTTTCTTTTCACTACTTAGCCTCATTCGTTAGTGGAGCCACATTAAGCATATCGGTATTATTCAACAACACTATACTTCAGTATAACAATTGATGCAAAAGTGGAGAGTGACATAATAGATAGTAGTAGGGAGAGAAAGAAGAGAGAAAAGAACAAATTTGGGAAGAGGAAATTGAATTATTGTCTACATTTTGGAAAATCCTGAACTTTCTGCCTATCGTCAGCCTCTTCAGCTGACCTCAGAGGATTCCAAGAATATTGACTAGAAGTCTTCATCAATAATACGATACGTGAGTTTTGTGGTTTTTGCTTGTATTGATCCTAGTGACTTGGTACTTATAAACCAGAAAAACTATAATAGAGAAGTCCACGTGTCCTTTAAATTGAGTCAGAAATAGTTGAAGTTAGCCATTGAAGTTGGCACATGTAAATGTCATGTGAAAATGCTCCGAGGATAGATATCAATCCATATTCCATGCATAAAGAAACGGTGCTTCTTATGAAACAATTATGGTGACACACTGCTGGATGACACAAAAGATGTACAGTAATCTCCCAAGGGGAAAAAAGGAATGCTTATGCTCATACAGTATTCACTTCACATATCTCTGATAACACCTTGATAAATTTAACAAAGTTGAAATGTTATATAAAGTATTTTCAGATATTTTTTTAATGATCACTTACTTCCTTTATGTGCCAATTTATTTAGAAGTTGTGATGAAAAGTCCAAGTATCTTTGGTATGCATTTTCCTTTCATAATGCTAAATGGAAAGTTGGATTACAGTTGGCTTTCTTGGATTCAGTTTTATTCGACTTTCTGTTCTCTCTTGTTTTTTAAATTTTCCTTTTCACTCAAATAACTTGTTGTGTGGTATCAAACATTAGAAGTTAAAATGGTGGCAGTTGTTGATTGATTTCCTACAACATCGTTGGTCATGCCTGATGTTAGAAAATTAAAACTAATTTGACATCACATTTCTGTCCTATTGAAATAAAGATTTAAAACCTTTTTCCAAATCTAGTTATCTAAAAAAGAAAAGAAATGGCCAACAATTTTTTTTTATTTTCGGAGTATGTGCTTAAAGAATCTTTGTTTCTATGAGGGAGGATATACTTCCAGAAGCATCTACACACTTGTTGCTCACT
Source organism: Fraxinus baroniana (assembly GCA_903798355.1). NCBI lineage: Eukaryota > Viridiplantae > Streptophyta > Magnoliopsida > Lamiales > Oleaceae > Fraxinus > Fraxinus baroniana. The sequence goes on along the minus strand of CAIGRO010086192.1, from coordinate 4,632 downwards.
ACATGTTACTTTTCTCATCTTTGATATAGTTGTTTTGTCCTTGTTATTTTTGTATTAATATCCTATCTGATGCTGGAGAAGCTGTGACTTACAACTAATAATTTAAAAACCACTTGTCATCTCTATTCCTCAAATAAGTGTGTTTTTTTGGCGAGTCTTCCATCCCCATTGCAATCCCTATCAGTTATGTTTTTGGGATGTTAGATGATATTTTGAACCATGGAAAAGCCAAAATGTACAACAGTTGCTTAAGCATTTCTGTTGTTGCCTTGCAAACATGAGCTTTGGAGCAGTTTTATATGTATAGGTCATGTTATTTGCAATTATGGAATGGCGTTTGAGTGCGTAATTCACTCTATGGAACAGATGGAGTTGGATCTTTTAGACCTTCAAAAGACTATTGCTTGAAAGTTTATTTTCTTTTCATTAAAGTTATCTACAATAACGTTGGTGAAATGGGGACTTGAAATTTACAGTAATTACTAACATCCTAAAATATATAGGATTAAGCATGCTTGTTCCAGTTGAATGATTTATTTGTCTAAACTTCTTTGAATGGAACATTCCACCTTACGTAGGAAGATATAAACTGTGCTAGGGTGAACTTCAACCATCCGGGCAATAGGACTGGAAAAAATTGTCATGGCCTGCCAAAGAAAATTATATACAAAAATCTTGAGCTATATTTGTGGCATTATTTTTCCTATAATCTTGTATCTATGTTGGATATGCTATTTATTTCAATTTTGTTAATTTCTAGGTTGGTTCGTATCACGCGTCATCATTATTGGTTGCATCTAGACCTCCAACACCGGGCGTTGTAAGTCGAGGAATCGGTCTTGAAGGTCTTTCTAGCGTCTTGGCTGGTCTGTGGGGTACTGGAACTGGCTCCTCAACTTTGACCGAGAATGTACATACGATTGCTGTTACTAAAATGGGAAGTCGCAGAGCAGTTGAGTTGGGTGCATGCATTTTAATTATCCTATCCTTTATAGGTATGTGTTTTGCAATTTAGCTCGATTATATTAGCAATGACATATTATATATTGAATGTTTGGATCTTGCCATTAAGGAAAAAAAAAAGTTCTGCGTTTAGTTTTGCTGCAAATGAAAGGAAGAATTAATCTTGATGTACATAATATCTTACCTAAAGTTTCACATAATGGACAAGTGGCTCCCCCTTATTGGGGGAGTGCCACTACCATAATCATCTACCTAAAGTTTCACATAATGGACAAGTGGCTCCCCCCTATTGGGGGAGTGCTTGGGGTAGTGTAGCATAATCCTAAAAGGAATTACTTGATAGTTGATGCACTCGAGGAGCCTTTTTAAGTTTTCAATTTTCAGGGGTGCATAATCTTCTGTTTTGTGGTACCAGGTAAAGTCGGGGGTTTTATTGCATCAATACCTGAAGTCATGGTAGCAGCTCTCTTGTGCTTTACGTGGGCAATGCTTACAGCACTGGGGGTGTCAAATTTACGATATAGTGAGGCAGGGAGTTCAAGGAACATTATAATTGTTGGCTTGTCTTTGTTCTTTTCCCTTACAATACCAGCTTATTTTCAGCAGTATGGTATCTCTCCAAACACAAACTTGTCCGTTCCGAGTTACTTCCAACCATTTATCGTGGCTTCGCATGGTCCCATACGAACCAAATTCGGAGGGGTAAATATTTTCTTGCTCAATGCTCATTCACTAATAACCATCGCAATGCTCAAGTATTTTCCTAAACATTGTTTTGTATCTCTTGTGACAGCTAAATTATGTGCTGAATACATTGTTGTCCTTTAACATGGTGATTGCATTCTTAGTAGCTGTTATACTCGACAACACAGTTCCAGGTAGTCGACAGGAACGTGGTGTATATGTCTGGTCTGAACCTGAGGCAGCTAGAAGAGAGCCTGCTGTATGCAAAGACTACGAATTGCCATACAGAGTCGGCAAAGTATTCAAATGGGTAAAATGGGTCGGGATGTAAATGGTTTTTCATCGTCTTTCTTGATGATCTTCTGATATCGTCTAATGCTATCGTGAATGAAGCTTCTCAGGTTCGTGCTTGAATGGATAGAATTATTATTTTTCGCTTGCTGCAGTGGGATTTCGTAGGCGATCGGATCTTATAGACTACAGAAATGAGTTATTTTGTGTAAATTGCAGATGCAGGTTAGGTTCTTGTTTTCATTTCGTGTTGTAATACTTGAATTGTAAAAACATGTATGTATATTTTGAGTTGTCCCCTTAATTTCTCGTGTGACTTCGAAGCAAAAATGGGACAACTGATCTCAACTCATCTCTTTCAAGCAAATAGTCAAAACTTAAACTATAAAAGGAGAAAAAAAATTGGGTGTCCCTTTCTTTGTCTTGACAAATAATATTACATCGTTTTCGTGTCAATCCTGGTACATAGCTTTTCCAATGAACTCCAAGAATTTTCCATCTCGTGTACATCAAGAAACAATTATTAAATATTACGTGACACAATCTAGATACGAAGATAGTAACAATTGAAGTTGCAAAAATTGACAATCATACGTAATCTTTCAAATTTAGCACACAACTTTCAAATTCCCACTTGTGGTATTTAAATTTTAGATGGGAAATTTTAGCATGGTGATGAATAAAGAGTTTAAATATCACGTCAGCTATTTAAGAAAATTTATACATATATCAAGTTGATGTCGCACATACACAAAGGAGTATATTCATGATAACATTAAATGAATAATTGGATTTTTTTTTCTAAATGATAGGTTAAATAAAATGTAAAATTAAATGACCCAATCTAGGTGGCGTTAATGTAGGATTAAATGAACTTATTTAATTTTAAATTTCATTTAACCTGTCATTTAAAGCCACTTAGACTGGAGTTGTAATTCAATAAAATATATGGTTAAAAATAAATTTTTCGAACGGAGCCTTACACCTTATTTTCCATGGAAAGTAGACAATTTTCCAACTTTTCTAGTGTTTGATTGACAAAAATTTCACTTTTTTGAGGAGAAAACAAATTCTTGATGTTTTGGTTAGTAAATATTTTTTAGGTTTTTTTTTTTTTCAATTGGAAAAAAATCTAGAGACGATAGTAAAAAAAATTATCATTTTTATTGACAATTTTCATGCAAAACAAAGTCAAACGAATGATATTGGGTATGATAATTTATTTATTTTTTGCAATTGGAACAAATTTTAGACCCAATGATAGAAAAAATTATCACTTTAATGGACAATTTTCATAAAAAAAAGAAACCAAACGGACACTAAACTTTCAACATTTTCTATGAAAAATTATACCAATCAAACACAATTAATTATAATTTTCAGTAAAATAATTTCTAGGCAAATCAATTTTCTGTAAAATATTTTCCACCAAATTTTCCACATTTGCAATCAAACGGACCATAAATCCGTCTTCTATTAAAAGAGGGAATCATCCGTGCGCTGTTCATTCAGGACGTATTTTATCTTCTCATTGTATCCAGTGTTACCTCCTCGACCCCCGCGACCTGACCAGGCAGGTCGATCCCTGTCGGGAACGTTTCCCCCGAACCCCCTTGACCCCCGCGACCTGACCTGGTGATCAATTCTCGTCGGGGCAACGTCCTCGAGCCCCTCGAGGGGCGCCACTCATCAATTCGATCAAAAAATATGTAACTTACTTCATATAATTCGATTTTTTATTTTTATTATGATTTTTTTGTCATATTTTTAGTCATTCCTGATTTATTTTTTGCATGAAATTATATCTAAATTTAATTAGACGCTAACATTTCTTTCATATTTTCAACATCAATTGAACTGTGTTATTTTCAAGTACGATTTCTTTTTTATTCTTTTATAGATTTTGTAGAGTTCAATTTGTAATCAACCTTCCAAATCATCAAATGAAGTTATTTTCTTCTTCTTACCGCAAGATTTCATGACCTACATTTTTTATAGCTTATCTACATTAGCAAAATACATAAAATGGTGGTCAAGTTGATAATTACATTCAGACACACAATGTTAAATTAAACAACACCCAACCTTTTTTGCAAATTAAACTTGATTCAACAAGATATCTTTTACCTCCAAATAAAATTTATTTCATTTACATCAATTGCAAATTTATTAGGAAAATTTAAATTGTCCATATCTAACATTCAAGATATAATTAACGATAATTTAACATACTAACTTTACCTTCAAAATAATTCAACTCGTGCATCGTACGGACGAAAAACTAGTAATTAAACAAGATCTCCTTAAATAAATAATCCATTATTGTATCGAGAACGTGTACATGTTGTCATGTTGATCTAGAAGTGGCAGTCAGGCAGCCAAGATTTTTTTTTTATTTTTTATTTTTTCACCTACTTCCATTTGAAACCGTGTTTCTTTTCGAGGGTACCCACTTTTGACTTCTGCAGGGTGAATTAGTGAAGCATTTTGTGAAAGTGATTTATTTACAGGGTGAAAAACTTAAATAATTAAAATTTATTGGGAATTTTGGAAACTTCCATTAAAGTCAATATTTTCTAGAATTGAAGCTTCTCTGGTTAATATTTTTTATAGTAATATAAAATCTGTTTTTGTAACCCACTATGGAACTATTCTTTTTCTTACCTAAAAAATGTATGTATGTATGTATGTATG
>CAIGRO010086169.1:0-11318 GCA_903798355.1 Fraxinus baroniana | reverse complement strand
CTTTGGATTTTTACCCATTTTCACCAATTTTCGCTTCTTTCTTTCAATTCTTCGTTCAACCATTGAGTTTTACCTATATAACATAAAATACAACAATTTAGGATATATTTTGTCAAAAGAACTACCAAATATTGATATTTTAGATCCCGAATAAATGTATAAAATACACTTATCACTATGGACTTGCTCGGTTTAATTGTCTTCATTATTAATAAGGTGGAATATGATATGTTGCGAATAGTTCAAGGCTTACTTCTCTTGGTAACTTTGCCACCACTGCTTTTTTTTTTTAATAGATTAGCATTGCTTTCGGAGATGGGACGTGGCTTGTATCATAACATTCTTCGAAATAACAATGTTATAGTCTTCTATCTCACCTCTTATACTATTTCTTCCCCACAATTTCGTCATTCATTATTTTTTCGTGTGATCGCGAAATTTTAGTTGAATAAAAATCTACTATTTGGTGTTTCAAAAATAAAATTCCAACAATTATGGAAACTTATTTTAAGTTACATGAATTTCTGCTTGGCAAACTTGCTTGAATTGTTATCTCCTTTAAGGTAAGGATTAATTACCACCTAATTAACATATTAGATAGGCGGATAATGGCTTGCCAGTCCATGAGATAATTGATAACAAGGATGACAATTATCCCCGAAATACAGGAGCAATAAAGAACATCAATATGATTATGGAGAAAATCTTTCGAAAAAGATCAAAAACTTTGGGCACCTTACTAATCAATAATCCACTATAAACTAAACAACTTACAGTATGGTTCAGATCCGACTAACCCTTAGTCCCATCTGACCTTCTTTTCTTGTAGTCTCCCTTGATCCTACTGAATTGTGTGCACCTCGCACCAATTCCCATCTCCTGGTATATCACCTTGACTTTCCTGGATCGCATGCTCCTCACATCAGCTCCTAACCTCTAGTATATTACCTTAGCCTTCCTGGACTGCGTGTTTTTGCACTAGCTCCCAATCCCTGGTATTGTTTATTTTCGGTGGATTATGTGATTTGATGTTTGATCAAAAGATCTAGTGTTTTTTATTTGTGGTTTATTGTGAAGGTTTATACCTCGATCAATAAATTAAAGTTTGTATGAATTTATGGTGGTTAAATCTTGTAATCAATGAATGTGTTTTAGATCTTCAAAAGAATGATTTCTATTGAAAAATATGATTCAATATGCTATGGGACGTCCATCGGGGAAAATTGTTTGGGATGAAATGGGAATGGGAAATAAAGTGTTTGAAGGAAAAGAGAATTCTGCCTTGTAACATTGTCATTTGAGCATTGGACTAGCGACGCACCTATCGCTCGAGCTCCAGTCTATCACTAGCGGGCAACATGAACTCTACTTCTACCACTTGAGCCCCGGTTGGACGACAGGCTAGCGAAAATGCGTCCTACTCTATTTCAACTTCTTCAAGTTCGAATCTTGATCTTTTTCTTTGATTCTTTTGACTTCTTTTTGGACTCTATCAACCCCATACTAATTTTACCATAACTTGGATTTTTTTAAACCTAATTTGACTTTAATTACAATACAATTAAATCCTAATACAAATCTAATAAATTATGATTTTTGTATTAGCAAATTGCCAATTACAAATTAGATTTTACAAGACCAATAAAAAAAGTCTTTCAAAACTAACTAAAAAATATTATTAAAATTATTTAATAACCACAGTTAATTCCAATAGTAATGCTCATAAGTTTGCTAACTTGACGCAGAACGGAAGTTCAAGGGTTTACTAGCGTAAGTCCCAAACACGTAAAAATTGGAATTCTCCAAACAATAATAGTGAACCAAACGAATGAATGTTTATTATGATAACAAAGAGCCTTTAAATAGTCTCTGAAAACCCTAATTTAAGCAAAAAGATCAAAATAGACATCAACTAAATCAAAACAACTAAAAATGCAAAAAGAAAAAACGATAAATCTTCAACTGCCTGCCAACGTGCCTTAAACAACGAATTTGAGATTGAAAATGACGTTAACCAAGGTACCCCCATGTTGGAACGGTATGGAGCACTAAAAGACCTTTTCGAAAATATATTATAATAGAAAATTTGACATTCAAGCTAAAAGTTACGCCCGCTTCTTCGGAGCAACACCTCTTCTAGCCAATTTTCTATCCATCTCTTCTTCAAACTCCAAAGCCAATTGTCCTACATCAGTAACTGCTTCTCTCCAAAAGATGTTGAGGCTTAACCTAGCACAAATGTCTCTCTTTATTGTTTAGACTAGATTCAATATAAGATTGGATGTTATATTGCAAGAGCTTCAAGGTCATACGACTCTCAATATCTTTATTTCAACCACCAATCTTTTTGTGATATCTCGCATAACTTTTGGAATTGAGACGTGGCTCCTTCCATTACATTCATAGAAATAATAATATTGTGGCCCATTGTCTTGTATCTTATGCTATTTCTTCCCAATATGTCATCAATGTTTAATTGTAGTCCTTTCTTTATTTAGTTGAGTTTCACAACGATTTATTTCAATGAAAGGTTTCTATCTAGTGCTAGATTATTCTTTTAAACATAAACACTTTGGAGATTGATATTGTTGCCCTTTTTCGTAATGGTCACGTGGACAACAGATGTCAGACCCACTCACATCGACACAAGCAAATTCTAACACATTTTGAACTGAGATTCAGACAAAAAAGGATGACGTTTATAGACGTGTGAGATGTTCTACGACACGAAATAAAAATGTTTGAGCACCGGCAATATGATCAAAGGTTATTACATATTTAACTAGCAGTCACAAACAACTCAACCAAAGTGAAAAGAATTTAAACTCAAACAAATAAATATGAAATAAGTAAGAAAGAAAATCGGGTGTGGTTTGAAGTGTGAAAGTTGCATTTGCTCCAAAATGTTACAAAAGTTGCTTATTTATAGAGTTCTGGCTGAAGTGGTTACCATTGGATATGAACCATGTGGCCTTATCTTCCAAGTCGAAATCTTACATCATTCAATCTGCTATGCATTTAATACATTGACAACGGATCGGCCACCATATACCCTAGAGACAACCCTGACCTTCATTATTACAAATGTTACATTAATCATTCCTAAATATTGCCTGCAGATCCTCTAAAAGAGGGTAGGACTTCAGCCAAAGGGGGCTTCGTATTGGAGGTCTTCGGTGTCAAGAGCTTTGGGACATAGAGCTTCGGCTTTTTTTTTTTACTTTTTATATAGTGCTTCGACTTCAGAGCTTCAACCACTTAGATAGTGATTTAGCTTAGGGCTTCAACCACTTGTCTACGCTTCGACTTCAAGGCTTCGGCCACTTATATAGTGCTTCGGCCACTTATATAGTGCTTCAGCTTCGGGGCTTTAGCCACTTATATAGTGCTTCGGATGAAGCGCGACATCGCCTTTTTACTTTTGTTTTGCAGCTGGTGGCACCTCCCTTCGGCCATGGAGCTTCTTCTTACACATGATGCTTTGGGTGAAACGTCAATTCATCATCTTTATGAATGACTTTGGCTCAATTTTGATGACGTGTAGTGTGGGCATTTTGTTTAGGCTTCTTCTTGAGCTTTGGTCTTGAGGTGGGAGCTTGTTCTCGAGCCTCGATTTTGAATTATCTTGTTTGTGGTATAGTCAATTGGGACATGTGAATAATCTTTGCGCGAACTTACGAATCAAAGTTTAATTCCGACGCTTAATCGATCTTAATCATAAATGCAAGAATGTGTTGAAGCAAAACTGGCTACAACACCACTCCACTCGTTTCAAAGATACACTACACCTTTATAGCTACTAAATAGTGACATTTGTGATTTGAAATATGTTCAAACTAAAGGTGGTAAAAATATTTTGTGACTTTCATTGATGATTGTACAAAGTATTGTTATATCTTATTTTTAAGAAATAAAGACGAGGCGTTAAATGCCTTTAAGCATTATAAGGTGGAAGTTGAAACTCAACTTGGTAAATGAATAAAGAATATTCCTAGTAATAGAGGAGGCGAATACATGGTACCATTTGAAGAATTCTATTTCGAACAGAAATTATCATCAAACAATAGCACCATACTCTTCTCAATCTAATGGTGTTGCTGAACACAATAACCGAACTCTTAAGGAAATGATGAACGTCATGTTGTTGAGTTCGGGGTTGCGTCAAAACTTGTGGTGGAAGCTATTTAAATGGCAAATAGTAATCTTAATAGGATACCCCTTAAGAAAATAGAAGGGACTCCATATGAATTATGGAAAAGTCATCCTCTTTTCTACCAACTCTTGAAAGTGTTGGAGTGTTTGGCCAAGGTTGAAATCCCAAAATCTAAGCAAGTGAAGATTGGTCCAGAACGATTGATTGCATATTTATTAGATATGCCAATAATAGTAGTGCATGTCGATTCATTGTACACAAATTCAAAATCTAAGTTATACATGAGGGAATCATAATTGAATCGAGAAATGCATCATTTTTCGAGAACGTTTTTCCGTGTAAAAATAAGGAAAATGTAAGTTCAAATAAAAGAACTTGTGATATTTTAAATAAGGAAGAACCAATGCGTAGTAAAAGGGCAAGAATATCAACTTCGTTTAGCCCAATTTTTCTAACATATATGGTAGAAAATGATCTAATGACTTTCGATCAAGTCATAACTACACCGGAAGCACCGCATTGGAAATAAGCTATCAATAGTGAAAATAAGCTATCAACCATTGTAGCAATATACAACCTTGAGATTCTTCAAATGGATGTGAAAACGGCATTCTTGAATGATGAGTTAGAAGAGAAGGTATACATGGAACAACTCGAAAGGGTTCATCTCTCCTAATCACAAATACAAGGTTTGTAAACTTGTTAAGTTCTTGTAAGGATTGAAACAAGCTCCTAAACAATGGCACCAAAATTTTGACAAAACGATGTTGTCAAACGAATTTAAGAAAAATGAGTGTGATAAGTGTGTATATAAAAACATACAGCAAATGTTTATGTAATTGTGTATTAATGGGCAATAGTCACGAAGTGTTACTAATAACTAAGAAAATGCTAACGTAGTATTTTGATATGAAAGATATGGGTGTTGCTAATGCGATACTAGGGAGTAAGATCTCTAGAACACCGAAAGAAATCGTACTGTTCCAATCTCTTTTTGATATGAAAGATATGGGTGTTGCTAATGTGATACTAGGGATTAAGATATCTAGAATACCGAAAGAAATCGTACTTTCCCAATCTCATTACATTGAGAATATACTTGAAAAAAGTCATACGAAAATTCCTATTGACCCAAGTTTATACTTAGTAAAAAATATGAGTGAATGTGTGTCCCAACTAAAGTATTCACAGGTTATAGACAGTCTAATATATATTACGAACTGCACTTGATCAGATATAGAAAATGTTGTGAATAAACTTAATAGATTCACAAGTAATTCAAGACATGATCATTGGAAGACTTTAACAAGGGTTATTAGGCACTTAAAGTATACTTTAACATATGGATTACATTTCACAAATATCCTGTGGTATTGGAAGGATATTGTGATACGAAATGGTTATCCGACATGAAGGGTCCCAAGTCTACTAGTGATTATATATTTACCATTTAATTATGAAGTTGATGTATCATGGAAATCTACAAAGCAAACGTGTATAGCTTGATAAACAATGAAATCAGAGTTCATCGCTTTAGATAAAGTTGGAAAAGAGGCATAATGGTTTCGTAATTTTTTGGAAGATATTCCATGTTGGCCCAAGCTAGTACATGCAATAAATATATATTGTGATAGTCAATCGGCTATTGGAAGGGCTCGAAACAACATATATAATAGAAAGTCTAGACATATACGTCCCAGACATAATACCATTAAGCAACTAGTCTCTAATGACATCATTTCCATAGATCATGTGAAATCAAAGGAGAACACTGTGGATCCACTTACGAAAGGTTTGCCTAGAGATCAAATATGTTGCATATCGAAAGGAATGTGATTAAAGCCTACTACGTCATCTTTGTAATGGTAACCCTACTTTGTTGACTGGTGATCCCAAGATCTTAGTTTAAAAGGACAACTAAGTTATGAAGACTCAATAAAACACTTAAGAAATTATTTCCTAGCTCATTCCTATGATATTAAAGTACTTTGTGCATAATGATTAGAGGTTAATATATTCTTTTAATGATTCATATATCTTGATTAAGTCAAGTAAAGTAGGGCAGAATATTCTTAATATGAGATCACCTATGTAACTGTGAGATGGAGCCGCTTTAAATAGAATTGCTTGAGAATACAATTCTCTAAACACTTACGAAACCCAATGATGGTTCATAGCCAAAATGAACTAATTCATGAGAATTATGAGCGGATTAGGGAAGATATGTGTGTGAGTATTGTTGTCTTGGCTTACACTAATGGCTAAATGGTTCAAGACATCACATTCACCAATAAGCCAAGTAAGTCCGATAGTATTTCTTACCTTATCTGATGCAGTGTTTTTCACTCTCTCTACAGTGCATCATAATTTTGCATGCATATGCATGTTCGAATTTCCATTCATATGGGGGATTGTTGGAAATTAGTTTAGAAGATTGAAAATTTGGTTAAAGTGTCAAAACAAAAACTTGAAAAAGTGACTTTCGTGTCAATTTCGACCAAATATTCAGACTTGATCCGATTGTCATATTACAAATGTAAATATACTAACTTGTTCTACTCATCGAGTAGATCGTCGTAATATATTTGAAATCTCAAAATCAATTTCGGATGAATAAGAAATTGAGGTGTAAAGTTGGGAAGAAAATAGAGAAAAATTTCGAAATTTTGCCTAAGTGTGTAGCTCGCCAACACTGGACTCAAGCGACAGGCTAGCGACGAAGTCACTGTTTTTATCACTTGAGCGAGGCAATGGCGACAGGCTAGCGACAATGAATGATGCGATATTTGGCAAGAGTTGCTGAGTTTGGGACGCGATACTTCATTCACAACCTTTCATCCTCTATATATAGGACTCCTTGGACGTCCATTAGGTATTTCATACCATATTTACATTACGCATTGTATAAAAATTCTTGCAAATCACTTTCAAATTCATTTAGAACTATTTTCTTCTTTGTAGAGAGAAATGAGGGTTAATTACCCCATTAGTCACTGAACTTTACCAAAAGTTTCCACCAGGTCACTGAACTTTAAAAACTACATGATTAGTCACTGAACTTTCGAAAATGCAATCCCATTAGTCACTGAACTTTAACAATCACCTCATTGGTCACTGAACTTTGCAAGAGTTTCCCAAATGGTCACTGAACTTTGCAAGAGTTTCCCAGATGGTCACTAGGTCTAGTGACCATCTGGGAAACTCTTGCAAAGTTCAGTGACCATTTGGGAAACTCTTGCAAAGTTCAGTGACCAATGAGGTGATTGTTAAAGTTCAGTGACCAATGAAGTGATTTTTTGAAAGTTCAGTGACTAATCAAGTAGTTTTTAAAGTTCAGTGACTTGGTGGAAACTTTGGCCAAAGTTCAGTGACTAATGGGGTAATTAACCCGAGAAATTACTGTGATTTGTTGAATCAGTTATATCTTGGAAGACAAGTGCCGCGAACATCGTTGCGGGACAATTTTGTCTTAAGTAAAGAGTGAAAATACTTGCCTCGAATTGTTCTTCTTCTTCCTTATTTCTTGCCTGCCCTTTTTTTCATTTGTAGTTTTCATACTACATTTTCAATCACCTTATTATATTGTTTAGTGACACATCTATGGATTAAACGTTGCTTTTTATATGTTCGATATACAAAGACCCTTTCACCTGCACTTATATTTAGCCCGCATTGCTAACAATTGTAACATAATGAGACCTACCAAAGAAGTACCTAAAAATTGGCTAAAAATGACGATAAAACCATTTAATAAGATCATTTATTTCCAATAAATAGGGTCGTGTGTTTGTTAGCCGCTTTTCCTGAGAAGATGCCGAGGCATTAAACTTGCATTGTTGACTCTGGCTTCGCTATTAATAAGGCGGAATGTGGTATGTTTCGAATAGCTAAACTCACGACTCTTAGGTAACTTTGCTAAAACTATCAAATTGTGATTAATTAGCGTTGCTTTTGGAGATACTAGTCAGAGTTAAACGTATGTTGCACGTTATTTTGAAATGTTTTATAAATGCCGTGAAAATATCCATTTGCCATTTTGATCTAAATATGAGAGAAATGCGAGATTCTGAAAATAAATGTTAATTATTATACATGTAAATAATGAAATGAATACTTGAATGTGAGCATTAGAATTACAACCAAATGCGTAAATGGAGATTGATGTCAAATATGATACATGAATTAATGTGAATGTTAATTAATTTAGAATTAATACCAATGAATATATATGTGAGAATAAATGCTAAATCATTTATATAAATGAATGTAATATAGTTTACAATTAAGTGAAATTTGATGCTAATTAGCACGTGAATAATGAATTGTATTTTTAAATGTGAAATTATAAATAATATTAATTAAATAAATGTGAATGTTAATGTTAATTGTTAATAACAAGGAAATGGACGCGAATGTTAATGTGAAATTCTAAATAATATTGATTAAATGAATGTGAATGTTAATTAATCCATAATTTATTGTAGTATTTATTATAGTTTTTAAATTAAATTCATATTGAAAAACTAAAAGTAAGACATTATTGAAATAACTGAATTATAATAAGGGTATAATGGTCTAAAAAATAATTCTCACTTCATGTTATATTTAATATGTAATAGATTGTTTGTTCGATTTACAAATACCCTTTCACCTGCACTTATATTTAGCCCGCATTGCTAACAATTGTCACATAATTAACGTCATTAACTTGACATGAGACCTACCCAAAAAGTACCTAAAAATGACAATAAAACCATTTAATAAGCCCATTTATTTCCAATAAATGGGGTCGTAGGTTTGTTAGCCGCTTTTCCTGAGAAGATGCCGAGGCATTGAACTTGCATTGTTGACTCTGACTTCGCTATTAATAAGGCGGAATGTCATATGTTTCGAATAGCTCAAAACTCACGACTCTTAGGTAACTTTGCTAAAACTATCGAATTGTGATTAATTAGCGTTGCTTTTGGAGATATTAGTCAGAGTTGAACGTACGTTGCACCTTATTTTGAAATGTTTTATAAATGCCGTAAAAATATCCATTTGCCATTTTGATCTAAATATTACAACCAAATGCTTAAATGGAGATTGATGGCAAATATGATACATGAATTAATGTGAATGTTAATTAATTTAGAATTAATACCAATGAATATATATGTGAGAATAAATGCTAAATCATTTATACTAAATGAATATAATTTAGTTTACAATTAAGTGAAATTTGATGCTAATTAGCACGTGAATAATGAATTGTATTCTTAAATGTGGAATTCTAAATAATATTAGTTAAATAAATGTGATTGTTAATTATTTTTTTTAATAACAAGGATATGACGTGAATGTTAATGTGAAATTCTAAATAATATTAATTAAATGAACGCGAATGTTAACATTAATTAATCGAGAATTTATTATAGTATTTATTACAGTTTATAAATTAAATATATATTGAAAAACGAAAAGTAAGACATTATTGAAATAACTGAATTATAATAAGGCTATAATCGTTTAAAAAATAATTCTCACTTCGTGTGATATTTAATATGTAATAGATTGTTTGTTCGATTTACAAAGACCTTATCACCCGCACTTATATTTAGCCCGCATTGCCAATAATTGTCTCATAATTAACGTCTTTAACTTGACATGAGGCCTACCAAAAAAGTGCCTAAAAATTGGCTAAAAATGACAATAAAACCATTTAATAAGCTCATTTATTTCCAATAAATAGGGTCGTAGGTTTGTTAGCCGCTTTTCCTGAGAAGATGCCGAGGCATTAAACTTGCATTGTTGACTCTGGCTTCGCTATTAATAAGGCGGAATATGGTATGTTTCGAATAGCTCAAAACTCACGACTCTTAGGTAACTTTGCTAAAACTATCAAATTGTGATTAATTAGCATTACTTTTGGAGATACTAGTCAGAGTTAAACGTACGTTGCACGTTATTTTGAAATATTTTATAAATGCCATGAAAATATCTATTTGCCATTTTGATATAAATATGAGAGAAATGCAAGATTCTGAAAATAAATGTTAATTGTTATACATGCACGTAAATAATGAAATCAATACTTGAATGTGAGCATTAGAATTACAACCAAATGCTTAAATGGAGATTGATGGCAAATATGATACATGAATTAATGTGAATGTTAATTAATTTAGAATTAATATCAATGGATATATATGTGAGAATAGATGCTAAATCATTTATACTAAATGAATATAATTTAGTTTACAATTAAGTGAAATTTGATGTTAATTAGCACGTGAATAATGAATTGTATTCTTAAATGTGAAATTCTAAATAATATTAATTAAATAAATGTGAATGTTAATAACAAGGACATGGACGTGAATGTTAATGTGAAATTCTAAATAATATTAATTAAATGAATGTAAATGTTAATGTTAATTAATTGAGAATTTATTACAGTTTATAATTAAACAAGTATTGAAAATCGAAAAGTAAGGTATTAGAGCATCTCCAAGAGACTATTTAAACATGAAATGTCCCTCTATTTTAAAGAGTTAACATTTAAAATCATGCTCTCCAAATTTGGAGAGTCAAACTCACTCTCTCCAAATTTGGAGAAAAATAATAAATATTATTTGAGAGTAATAAAATTAAGTATTAAATATAAAGAGTTTGTTGGAGTATTTCGAAATTTTAACTTTATAAATTTATAGATGCTCTTCAAATGATAAAATATACTCTTTAAAAATAGAGAGCCTTTTGGAGATACTTTTATTGAAATAATTGAATTGTAATAAAGCTATAATCGTCCAAAAATTGATTCTCACTTCATGTGATATTTNTATTTAATATGTCGTTACATAGAAATAGCAATATTTTAGTCTATTTTCTTTCTCAATATGTCGTCATTGGTTGATTTTTAGTCATTTCTTGATTTAGCGGTGCGGTGTGGTGTGGTGTGGTCGCGGCTATTTAGCTCAATAAAAAGTTACTATTTAGCGTTCCAAAAATAAAATTCAAATGATTAAGAGGATTATGCTTTTTGAAGTAGACACTTTTCACATAAAGTGATCTATTTAACCAACTTATTATATTTTTTTGAATATAACTTATTATATTATATTATATTATTGTATTAATTATCACCTGATTAATGTTAATGATTACACATGAAACCTACCTAAAA
>CAIGRO010086166.1:0-22156 GCA_903798355.1 Fraxinus baroniana | reverse complement strand
TGATCCCTATTTCTAGGCATTCGTCCAATCTGATCCAACACGCTCGTGGACCTCTAAGGCCACTCTTCATAATCAGGGGAAAGTTATCACCTCCCACATGGGCATCAGCTAGGAAGAGAGTGTAGTTGGAAGTATCAAACTCTACTTCTCTTTCAACCGGACCCTCCCTATGTAGGCTCGAATGGGTCCTCCTGCTTGACTTTACTCCAGCTTCTTGGTCATGAGCTAATCACTGAGGATTTTGATAGGCTTGGAAACCTCCCTTGCTCTCCTCGGATTCACTTCTTCGTTACTAGAACTCATTAGTTTAGAGTTAAAAGTTCTCTTCTCCCTAATAATGAAGACTTAATTTACAGCTTCTACTTGTTCTTTCTTCAAGAGCAAATCCCCTTTCCAAGGGTGAATATCAACCAAATATTCCGACAAGTTTTCACTTTCGTGGGGATACTCGTGGTTACAATAACATTTCTATAGACGGTACCAATCTGTTGACCTCGAAAAATGACTTCGACATGTGGCCAATAAGATAAGTCTTCACGTGTGTTCTTCCCTGCACGTGGTAGCACATCGTTCACTTGTGGCCTTTTCTGGTGGGGGTGAAAGCAGTCGGGAGCACTCCGATGAGCTGGTGGTGCCCGACGGTAAAGTGGTCACTGGGACGTGGTAGAGATTGTGTGTAAATATAGTGTAAGACTCTTTAGAATTAAAAGACTAGAATGCCAGGATTCGAATGGGACCCCCTCTCTTATCATAGTGTGGAGGTATTTATATTAGAGAAAGGAAGAGGAGAACCGTTAGATGGGGACACTTGGTTTCAGATCCCGGATGGGTCACCCTTTCGTAGGCGTCCATCTATCAATCCATAGGTTGACAGGCATTGAATGAGCCCTGACATAGCAACATGAGTTGACCATCTGTAGCCTGCTACACATCCCATCAATTCGTCTAAGGACTTTTGACTTTGGAGACATCTACTCATAACAGGCTAGGAGAGGTGAATGTGGGACGTAGCAGAGTGGGGGCCTTTGCATCCATCGTGTATTGCAAATGAGTTAGGCTCTTCTACGAGGAAGCAGCAGCATTTCGGTTCGAGGTATCAAGCTCAGTTCATCCAACACAAATTCAATTCGTTCGTCACATGGCAGCGTGGAATCAGTTCGTCCAACACGTGACAGATGAGGTGGACGGACTGTAAGTGTTATGCCCTAAATTCAATCAACTTTAAAACATAAACACTTGTAATCTATATAATCGATGCATAGTTATGGCAAGATCTATTATTTAATTGAATTAATATTCTAATAAATTAAATAATAGAATTCGTAAATTCAAGTTTTAATAATTTATTAATCATAAAGAGTTATGATTATAAAATATAAATTATATTGTTAATCACAAGGAGTTGTGATTAAGATATACAAATTACTTATAACTGATTCTTAAATTGTCTGTGGTCGTATGTAAAACGAGGTAGAGATATCGTTATTACGGATAGACCATCACGTGTGACATTTCTTACTTGTGAAGTAAGTAGTTGATCTCACAAGCTAAAGTGTGGTGCCACTTGAATGAACACGTAGATGTTTTGTTACAGAACTATCTGAGTGTCATTGGTTAATCTCTAGCATTCAGTAGTGGAATTGGTCCTTTGACTTGAGGTCATCATAGTGCCTTATATGAGAACAGTCATACTTTGGTATTGTTGGACGTTACTCTGCCAAGGGTCGCTAATACAACATCATTCGGGTATATCAAGAATCATATGAAGGTTGTGAATGATCAATAAATAATTCGTCACTTTTAGATAGTAAGAGATTATGATCTATTTTTTGTGTTCCTGACAAAATTGGGCTCCTTATGATTATTGAAAAGTATAATATCAGGGTGTTAGGGAGAGATTAAAATTAGATTTTTAGTAGATTGTAGAAAATTTTGAAATGTGTGGTTGAAAAGTTGTGGGACCCATAAAAGATGTGGTTAATATTGATTTTTTTGACTTTGACTTAAATTAAAATATGATTTTAATCCGTATCAAACAAGGCCCTAAACTATTTTTATGGATTATAATGTGATTGTAACTAGTTTCAAGAAGATACTATTTGTGACTAACTCGTTTATGCAGAATAGTTCACGTCCCATTTAGTGTGTCATTCTTTTCAATGATAATACATACATTTATATCATAAACATGCTACAACTCCTAATTTATTTATTTTGTATTTCGGATGCAGACATGATGAAGAGATTTTCGGACAAGAAATATAGAGAAAATGAGAACGAGATATGATGAAGACCGGATCTGGAATTGGAAGATGATTTCTTGGATTTGATTCGTGAAGTTTCATTAATCTTTACGGTAAAGAAGAAGGTAATTTGGGGATTTTTGGCATAATTGGGGTTTGGTGCTGATATGACATGTTCGGAGGATAGCATTCAATTTGATTAGTATGATGAGTGATGATCTTTGTTTATTATCATTTTACTACAAATATTGTAGGATTTTTCAATTAAAAAATTTGAATGGTGAAAGATGAATATTTATCTAATTTATTGTATTAGGTGTAATTTTCACTTGTACATACGTTAAGGACAGATATCACAATTAGGCTCATATTAGATATTAATCAATGGAAAAAAACAAGAAAATTAGACCCCACGTATTTTTCAATTTCCATTTTAATAATCAAACGATAAAATTTTTCTTTTAAAAATCAGTTGTACTCACCCCCACGACCATCTCACCCTAGCCCACTTGATTCCACACCACACCACACCGCAACCTACCCTAAACCCTAATTCATTTTCACCCCAAAATCACACCAATAGACACTGTAGATCACCATAGAGCATTGAGCCAACTACCAATGTTCCAGGCGCATCGCAAATGACTGTTGAACGCCGTGTAGGAAGCAACATCAATGCATGGCTCAATTTTTTTAACCTTTTAAGGGTGAAAATGAATTAAGGTTTAGGGTGGGTTGTCCATGGATCGCCATTCCTTCCTACATAGTGCTCAGTGGTGATTTGAGATGTGTTTGGAACATCGGTGGTTGACACAATGCTTGATGGTGATCGGCGGTGCGTCTATTAGTGTGATTTAGGTGGTTCACATAATGGTTGTTGGTACGATTTGTGTGTTTGGTTGTTGTTCGGTGATGTTGTCGTGGTGGCGGCGATGGTGGTGAGGTGACAATGTTTGATAGTTTAGTGATTGTTATAGTTGTTCACTAAGCGCTGTAGTGGTGGGTAGTAGATTTGAGATGGCGATATCGTTTTGGGTTACGCGGGCAGGGTGATGAACGGTAATTTGTAATATGTTAATTTGATAATATGTGACTTCTAAATAAATTGTAACCAATTAATTTGATAATTTGTGATCAATAAATAAGTTGGGACCTATATTTTTGGTCATTGTGACCATGACGTTCTGTTATTATTACTAGTACGTTATATGTTATTGTGACCTTAATTTATTTAGTCTCTGTCTGGAAACGCTTTTAATCACATTTCTATCAGATTTTGATAGATTGGTCATAATCTTTGTGATAACATAATTGACCCTATACAATTACCATTTGACTAGGGGTAGTAGGGTAGGAGTGCATTTTATCTATGTGAATATTTTACCCTCCAACTTTCTAGCAAAATGACATGATTCCCCCTCAATGATTTTATACTTGCCCAGCAATGAAGGAAAAAAAAAAGGAAGTTGACAAAGTGCAATCACATGTGACTTGTTAATTGTAGTGGGCATATAAGGTGTGATAGAATGGGGCCCATTTCAATGGCCATCAAATCAATTAATTATAAAAAAGAGGTGCCCCCAATTAGAGGTTTAATTATTTATTTAATTAATACGACCCTATTTTCGAAAGAATTTCAAATGTTCATTAAGTTTGAAAGTGTGTCTTTAAAGGACAGTAGTTATGTATATTTTTCCTTAAAAAATCATAATTTAAGAATAAAATTTCAAAAATACCAATCTTATGGAATTCTTTAAAAAAGCAGGTCTTAAATCAGTATTATCTTTCTTAAAATTATAAACACATTGATTTAAATAAGAGAATAATACGATATGAATTGTTGATTAACAAATAATAATTGATAATTATTCTCTTTCATTTTATCTTTTCCTAAAAAAGAAATTAGTTATCTCCTTCCCAACTTTCTTGCAAATCCTGTAACAACTAGGCCTTGGCATCCAAGTCGTTAACTCATTATGTATTGTCCCATCTGAGAGAGTATATGCCATTTTACCCTTACGGTTTTCTATCCCATCCTCCAAAAATTGAACCCCAAGACCTATGTCTTGTGAAAAACTTAAGTTGAATCCTAATATCAATTGAGATTCCTTAAAGATGGATGGTCTGAAGAGATGTTCAATTGGTGCTATCTTTAGTAGCTCTGAGTCTTTCCTGTTGGCCAGCTTTGTATAGTGCATCGGCATAGGCATTTTCATGGCGTGGGATTTGCGCCAATTCAAACTTTTCGAAGAATGGGAGAAAATCCATAACCTATTTGAATATGCTGCCATACTTTCCTCTCTTGCGGTGAAGTTGCCATTGACTTGGATAATTACTAACTATGGGTCACTACTTACAAGTAGCCTCTTCACTTGCATTATACGGGCTAGTCTGAGCTCAGCCAAAATGGCCTCATGTTCTGCAAAATTATTTGAAGTTTTGAAATCCAAACCTCACCTGGTTCTATTTTCGCTACTATTTCAAGAAAGTTAGTAGATTCTGTCACACAATTCATAAGGGCTTGACCTTGATGGTAGTCCTTGAATTGAATATAATGTTGAATTAACTCAACTCCACAACCTATTTCATCCACATACTAGAAGCTTCTGGCTTCTAAAACACCTTCTTAAGGGTAGAAGTTTGTTAGTACATGAATGATATGAGTTTAGAAGGATGGTCTCAACTTTTTAGAAGTGGTAATGAAGGAAAAGGCGAGCTTTTCTATATCAGGGTAGTTAGCCTCCATTCATGAGATGTCTTTGCTCACATTGTATATGTGTAATTTTTGATTGACTACCACTCTTATGAGGACTGAAATATTAGCTTATTGAAAGATAGCTAAGTAAAATAGCAATAGCTCATCAACCTTAAGCTGGGAGAAGGGTGCCGAAGGAGTTACATTTTCAACTCCTAAAAGGCCTATTCACACTCCTTCGTCTATCAGAATTTCTTCCCTCCTTTGAGGTTCTAAAAGAACGAAAGGAAATTGTTGGTGACTTTTGAGACGAGGCGACTTAGGACTACTACTTATATGTGAGGCTTTGCACCTCCATAGGATTTTGATGTGATCTCATCTCTATTGAGGCCTGGATTTTCTTAGGGTCGGCCTTGATGCCTCTCTGGTTGACCATATAGCCTAGGAATTTTCAAAGGCGATGCCAAAGGCATATTTGATGGGGTTCTACTATACTTCCATCAAGTTGTTAATGATCATGATGAACATATTATTCACTGGCCTCTGATAGGTGGCTTCGATATTTTTCAAACCTAATTACATTACCTTGTATCAATAGAGTTCTCTATCAGTGATAAAGGAAGTGTGTTCCTCGTTCCCAGAATAGGCGCCCATGAAACTCAATAGTTCATACCTTGTAGTAGCATCTATAAGTTATCTATTCAGAGTAGATGAAACTATCCTTAGAGGAAATTTGGTTAAAGTTTGAGAAGTCTTTACATATCCTTTACTTGCCATTATGTTTCTTCACAGGAACTGGATTAGAGATCTTCCTTGGATATTGGGCTTCCTTGATGAATCTATTGGCCATTAGCTTCTTGATCTATTCTCTCAATGCTACATACCTCTCTGGATTGAGGGCCTACTACTTTTGTCTATACGAGGTGATCTTATGATTGTTTCTAAGGTGGTAGTAGCTCACCTTTCGATCAATGTCGACCATATCTTCATGTTTCCAAGTGAAGATGTCTAATTTTTTGCATAGAAAAATTATTATCTTCTCATTTTCTTTTTCGGAAAGTCCTTGTAGACTTGTAGTAACTTAGTGGGATCTCAAAGATATACTAGAAAGCTTTTTAGCTTTTCTACTAAAGCCATTTGTGAATCGGACTTGATGATGCCTTGATCTAATTGATCCTATATAACCTCTTCTTTAGGTGCCTTCCCTTCTTCAAGGGCTTCTACTATCTCAATTTTTTTCTATTTTTCAGAGGGTCCTCCATTCTTCAAGGGTGTCGATCATTTCAGTGTCAACTATCTCTATGTATACCTCATAGGAGGTTGCTTTCCTCAGAGACTCCATTAAGCACTAGCTAACCTCAATTTGGTTGCCTCTAATGGTGGCAATGCCATTTTTCGTGGGAAAATTCATACATAAGCGATGTATAGAGAAGATAGCATTAAGTTCCTTTAGGGCAAGTCTTTCCCAGATTCCATGGTAGGCAAATCTATTATTTACTACGAGAAATTCTATGTAATGACATGCCACTAAGGTATGTTTTCCCATTTCAAATGCAAAAGTAGTTTTACCTTTTAGGATGATATTGTTTCCGGTAAATCTATAGAGTGGGGAGGCCATGTGGATGAGCTCATGATTTACTTACATCTAGTCTTACAGACTTCAAAGATGATGCTGACAGAACTTCCATTGTCCACAACATACGCTCCAACTTACTGCGAGCTACAATTGTTCTTACTACAAGGCTATCACAATGGTAAATATTGTACACTTATATCATCTTCCTTGGAGAAGGTGATGGTCTTGACTGTCCTTGTACCAAGGAGTTGATTATTGACTATGTAACTAGTCATTGGGGATCTCTATCCTATCTTCTATAGTTCCTTTAGGTATTTCTGGACTCTCTACTCTCATAAGGGCCTCCAACAGTTGTATCTATCTCCTGGGTTGGTGTGTTATCAACATCTCCCAGAGGGTGTATTTTTTCTCTTTGCCCATTTCTAGATCTTTCCCTCTCCTTGTCCCTCATATGGAAAAAGAGATTAACTCCAGGGGGTCACCTTCTCTCTATTCACCTTAGTTGGTTAACTTACCTAGGTAACTATAAATTCCATTGTGGATGATGATCTTCTCTTCTATGTGTAAAAAGATTATTTTGCTCCATGGAGATCGCTATGTTTTTGTAGTTATTGGTACTATGACCACGTATTTGGTGGTAAGACCAGTAGGTATTCGGTCCTTGTTGGGTCTCTTAGGCATGTTGCCTTTAGCCTCTTGAGAAACTAGTTACTATGGATGATTTATTGATTCCATAGCTATTGCATTTGGTCTTATCATAAGCTAGGGTCGATATATTATTTAGGGAAGTTGTGGCATAGGCTTACTTGAAGTTAAGACAATGTGGCTTCCAACCTATTTTTATTGATGGTTCATTAGTGAGAGATTGGACTCGTGTCTCTTTACCTTTAAAGATAGGAATATTCGCCAGCTACTTGATGGTCAATCATCTCTTCATTGACAATTTCATCCCCCATCAGCTATGTTTGATGATCTGGTATCCATGTATGATTTTTGTTGCAAACATCCTTTTAGAATATGGTATCCATGTTGAGGCATTCTTTTAGAGAGCTTTCGCATCAGAGATCTTCTCGCAATACATCATCTCATCGTTGAAATAGGCAAAATAGTTGTTTTTGTATTTATTAGCTGTTATTTTCATGTCTTAGTGGCGCTAACTGGGGCTCCTCATTCTCTCCCGGATAAGAAGTTGTTCAAGAATTACATCTTGAGATCTGTCCAACCCCTACTACTTCTAGGGTGGAGCTTAATGCTGGAGAGGTTTGTCCCAAGCCCATCTGGGTCTGATAGGGATTGAGGTGCCCTTCTATGCTACATCTTACTTCTTACTCTGACTTCTTGAGGTGGTCTAGAATGTAGGTGTTCGTAAACTATTGGGCAATGGAAGGTTTTGTCATCATCGTTGAGTACAAAGGACCTACATGGTCCATCCTCATCAGCTTGATAGCAAGGAGGTTAAAAGTTCATAGTTTGTTCCCTTGTAGCCTCGACATCCTCTCATGCCTATTTCTAAGTTGTGGTTTATTCTAGAGCCTAATCCTAGGCATTTGTTCATTGGGTTTGAATATAGGAGCCTCATTTTTTGACATATTTCTTGATGCTTCGATGTCTAACTTGTCGAAAATGTTGATGGATCTTTGAGGTCTCTGCTCTCGTTCATAAATGGGAAGGAAATTGTCCTATCATTGAACGAATCATTCAAAGGGTGACCTAATGCTTGATTTTGAGATATATCAACTCATGCCTCCCTTTCAACGAGGCTGTCATCTCTTCTGCACCCGTAGAATTGAGCTCTATCACTTTGTATCTCTACTTCTTCCTGTTAATTCCTTAATTGGGCTTGAAAGCTTTGGAAGACACTTAGTTTAGGCATATTTTGAGCACTTGGATATGCACTTGTTCCTGTAACTATTGGAGGAATTGTTGCATTACGAAGTTTTGTTCTATGACATCCTCATGTTGGTAGCCATGACAAGCACTTCCTTGGTGAGATGTACAACGACCCTACCACCTTTTCGATGTTGAGGTCCTCTATGAGCTGCACGGGCTCAAGGGGCCTCTTCTTTAGAGATCTTCTTTGTTGCTCTTTATGGATATCCTTCTTTTTCACTAGCACCCATGATGGGTTGACACTTTTTTTCTTCAAAGAAGGTGTCGTTCGATAAGATTTTCTCTTAAAAGTTTATCATTTTTCAAGGAAAACTTAAAACACCCAAGAATGAAGAACACTCGGAACCTTTTTTCTTTGAAACTTTTCTTTGTTCTTTATTTAAGAACAAAACCATTTTCAAAGAAGAAGTAAACATACTTTTAGTAAGCGTTTCTTATAGGATTTGCACATGTTTAATAATATTGATTTCCTACATATGGCACCAATATGTTGATCCTGAATTTTGATCGATGATGTGGCCATTAGATCTCTGTTTCATTCACGTCCACATATATAGGCTCTTTTACACTTGAACAAATCGTTAGAAACATGTGGGCTTCTTTGACAATGGAGATTCGATTTCGAATACTCCGACAGTTAAGTCAATCATCTAGTAGATATATTTTTGGGTATGGGATGGATGGAATACGTAAGCTACAAGAGTGTACAAGCATCAGAGTGTATAGAGAAAATAAGAGTTAGCAATAATATTACTGAAGATGTAAATATGCATTACCTTTAAACTTTTATATTTGAAGAGGTAGAGTGGTTACCATATGATGAAAAGATACATGGCCCCATCTTGACGGTCGAGGCATCGTCTCCTAGGTATCAGTCCATCAGTTCTATGTTTTACTAATTCTGAAAAGTAGCCACCTATAATTTAGGTCCGACCTTTGAAAAGTAGACTGACAAATTTAATGTGAGACTTCTACTACAGAGATGTCATATCAATCAATCATTCTGAAGATGTTGTATGAAAGATCTCTTGGAAGAGATAAACCAAGAAGATACCTACAAACTAAGAGGCTAATCACCTCGGATTTACTATGCAATAGGTCATTGCACTTCGTCTAGGTCATAAGGGTCAGCCTCTATATGGAACCTTGGCTAAGGTAATGCATCACTTCAATTATCTATGTTTTGTGGCCTCGGTTATGTCAGGCAGGATAGTGACATAAAGAGCGAGCGTAAATAAACTTGTTAGTTGACTGCCATTTAAACGATATTCAGAGTGTCATCAGATGAAACATAGTAGGATTCAGAGATATTAAATGAGTATGGTGTTGAATTCAAGTTTTATTTATTTATTTTGGATTTTTTTCTGTTTAAACATAGAAATTGTCCATTTTATATGAATTATTTTAGATAATTTGAATAATACAGTTTTAAAATAATAACAATTACTATCGTCATAGAGTCTATTAATACTTACGTGTTACATCAATTTTTTTGTTAGTAAACCCCAACATTTACTTTTATAGGTAAATATCGATGATATGGACATAAGTAATGATATTTAGCATTAAAGATGTTTAAAATTAGTATATATAGTGTCAGAGCTAATAATCGGTGAGGGGGCGAAGTCGCCTATGCTAGCTCCGTCGGAATTTACAGACATCAGCAGAGGAGAAGAAGCTTGAAGAGCAGACGTCACAAGCATTTCATTCAGTGTTTTGGGGAAGATGACAATGTATACTAGGCATTTTTTTTTTATTTTGAGCCCTTTTTTATTTTATATATATTTTTAAAAAAAAAGAATAAATTAGGCCCAATCTAGTGAAGCTGTTGAAGGCAGCTGTGTGTGTGACACTTTTGTTGTCACTTAACATATGTTTTTGGTTACCATTAGTCACATGTTTGGTTGAAGTCTAACTTATGTCCTGATATAAAGTTAAGCTAGTTTGGACCTACTACAAGTTAGTGCATTGTCAAGTATGATTTAGTGGTAGTAGGTAGGATAGTTGTGGGTAAAAATATTTTTGAATTGTATCCAAGTATGGCATATATACATTCAGCCGTGTAGTTGCATTTTTTATGAATGAAAACTCTATTTTTATCTCTTCTTGTTTGCTTAAAAACCATCAATGGTATCAAAGCTTGAAAGCTAATCTTTGATGAAGAAGAAAAGGTAGTGAGACAGAGTTGCTGAGAGAAAACAAGTGAGGAAACCTTTCACCAAAAAACTTCCATCATATCAGCAAAAAGATGGCTTCAGGCAGTTTTTTAGCTCCCTTACCTTCAGTGTTTACAGGTGAGAACTACGATTTTTGGGTTACAAAAATGAAGGCTTATCTAAAAGCCTATTACCTATAGAAAATCACAGAATCTGGAGCAGAGCCACCACCACTTAGAGAAAATCCAACTATAGCTCAATTGAAGCAACATAGTGAGGAGGTTGCAAAAAAGTCAAAGGCCTTATCTTGTATCCAATCAGCCATCTCTGATGCAATCTTTACCAGGATCATTACATATGAAATAATAAACGAGGCTTGGGACAGGTTGCTAGAGGAGTTTAGGGACAATGCAAGTACAAAACAAATGCAAGTTCTCAATCTTAGAATGGAGTATGAGACATTGAAGATGGAGGCTGAATCTGTTAAGGACTTCTCTGATAGGCTAATGAAAGTGGGGAACAAAATAAGGTTGTTAAGGGATGAACTACTTGATAAATGTGTGGTAGAAAAAGTTCTGATTAGTTTGCCTGAGAAATTTGAGGCAAAAATCTCCTCATTTGAAGATTCTAGAGATTTGTCTACCATAACCTTATCTAAACTTATAAATGCCTTATAAGCTACTGAACAAATGACGTTGTTTATATAGGAAGACCAAGTTGAAGGATCCTTATTTTCCAAAGGAAAATATAAAGCTCAAACAAGCTTTGGAGTGAAAAAGCAACAGACTGAAAAGAAGAATGTTCAAGACAACATAACTACAGACAAAAATGAAAGTTTTACACCATGTCATCATTGTAAGAAAATTGACTATTCTCCCAAATGGTACTGGTATAGGCCAGGAGTCCAATGTAGAACAAGTAAGTAGTTTGGACATGTTCAAAAAGTTTGCAAAAATTAGAAAGAGAAGCATGATTCACAGCAGGCTCATGTTGCAGAAATTAACCAGCAGGAGGAGCATTTGTTTACAGCCATGAATGTGACTTGCAGTAATGATGAAACCTGGTTGTTGGACAGTGGATGTACTCACCATATGACCTCCAATCCCATTAGTTTTGTAAAGCTAGATGAGGGATACAGATCAAAGGTTAAAGTTGGGAATGGAGAGTTTGTGGAAATAAAAGGTGTTGGTGAATCTCTGTGCAATTTTTTTCAGGTATCAAGTATATTTATGTTGTTCTATATGTGCCTAATATAGATCAAATCTTGATTAGTGTTGGTCAGTTAATTGAGAAAGATAATACACTAATCTTTAAGGATAAAGGTTCCACTATATTTGATTCACAAAATCAAGAAATGATAACAGTTGGAATGAAATATAGGAGCTTCCCTTTAGAGTGGAAAAATGTAAATGATCAGGCACTTGTAGGCACTATAATGGAACCTTCTTTATGGCATAATCGGTTTGGACATGTTAATTACACATCTCTGAAACAAATGCATGAACTAGAGCTAGTTGAATGTTTGCCTGAAATCAACAAAGATGATGGATGTGTGTGAAATTTGTCAATTAGGAAGAAAACTAGGCTGTCATTTCCTAAAAATCGATCAAGAAGGGCCTCAAATAAGCTGCAACTAATTCACTCTAAAGTATACAGTCCAATGAGAACACATATACAAATGGCAGTAAGTACTTTGTACTTTTTATTGATGACTTGACAATAATGTGTTGGGTATATTTTCTGAGGTTGAAGTCTGAAATTGTTCGTGTATTTCAAAGGTTTAAAAACCTAGTGGAAAATGAAAGCAATTGTAGAATTAAAGCTATAAGATTAGACAACAGAACAGAGTATTGTTGCAGCCAATTTTATAAGTTCTGTGAAGATATGGGAAAACAACATCAGTTGAATGTACCTAAAGAATTCTGGGCTAAGGCTGTGAATACTATAGTCTATTTACTCAATAGGTTGCCTACTAAATCATTAGCTAAGAAGACACCTTTTAAAGCCTGGTATGGAATAAAACCTGATGTCTTCATCTAAAGATATTCGGTAGCCTTTGTTACACTTACATACCTGATGTGAAGAGGGATAAATTGAGCCAAAAATCTGAGGTTGGAGTTCTCGTTGGTTACTGTAGTAATGCCAAAGTTATAGAGTCTTCAATCCATAAATCAAGAAAGTAATATCCAGCATGGACATTAAAGTAGATGAAAAAGCCTCATGGAACTGGGAATCATCTGTAAGCAATCAAGATTGCTGTTTGCCATTTCAGTTCATAGAATAGGAGGAGGAAGACAAAAAGACGGCAAAGAAACAGAGCGACGGACCGACAGAGCGGCGAAGAGGTAGAAAATGGATGGAGGTAGAGATGAAAACCTACCGATGATATTAGATGTTTGAAAAACGTGAGGAGAGTTCTAGAATGACACTATTAGGACATGGGCTGAGGTTTCTAAATTTTAGGAAGGGAGGAATTAGGGCTTATTATTACTGTTGATAAAAGTTTTAATTTGTTTTAAGTGTATTAATCTAATTTGTCCATTTTTAGATTACCCAACTTAATTTTCTCTTAAACTAATGGACAATAGAGCCTAGTTTTAGACCAACAAAGTCTAGTCCAATAAAAATAGAAGGCTCACTATTTAAGGCCTTGTTTGGCTAATTTTTATAAAAAGAATAATTGATAATTCATTACCACAAAGTTCCATCTCCCTGTCCTAGTGTACAAGAAAATGCAAGCAATCGGAGTAAATCAAAATCCCTCTGGATCATTAGGGTTTTGAAAAACCCTTCCCCATGTTTATTTAACTCACCAGAACAAGTAAACTCATCTCAAGCCTCTAAAAATGGCTCTGAACTAAATTCTTTCGAGATTTCATCAAACAAGAGGATACCGTATTTGCACTCAACATACTTGAATTGAAACTCATTATTTATCATTTCTTTGACGTCTTTTTGTCTTCCTCCTATTTTTTGCTGAAGCTGAGAGTTCTAAAGAGTGGATGGTTGTAATGAAAGAGAAGCTAAACACGATTGAAAATAATGGAACTTGGCTATTGGTTGATAGACCAAATGAAAAACATGTAATTGGAGTGAAATGGGTATATAAATCGAAGCTGAATAAACTTAATTGGAGTGAATAACATGTAAGGTGAATAAACTTAATGCAAGGTTGGTAGTAAAGGGATATGCTCAACAATATGGTGTAGACTTCAATGACACATTTGCACCAGTAGCTAGGTATGAAACCATCAGATTGCTGTTTGCCGTTGCATTTTATAGAGGCTGGAAGATATACTAATTAGATGTCCAGTCAGCATTTCTGAATGGACACTTGGAGGAAGAAATATACATTGAACATCTTGAAGGTTTTCAAGTTATAGAGAGTGGGGAGAAGGTATATTTGCTAAGGAAGGCTTTGTATGGTTTAAAATAGGCTCCAAGAGCTTAGTACAGCAAGATCGATGAACACCTGAGCAAACTTGTTTCTTAAGAAGTATGAATGAACAAACTATATACATAAATAAGGAGAAAGAAGAGATGATCACCATCTCATTATATGTTGATGATCTCTTAATTACTGGCAGCAACTGTTCAATTATTAAGAAGGTGAATGATGAACTTAAAATGATGTTTGAAATGACAGGTTTGGGGAAGATGCACTATTTTCTTGGCATGGAGATATTCTGAACTCAAACTGGTATATTTTTTTGCCAAAGGAAATATGTCAAGAAGATGTTGAAAAAGTTTAATATAGAGAACTGCAAGTCAGTAAGTACTCCATTGGGTACTGGGAAAATGGGAATTTGGTTCAGGAAGTCAGAAACCATGGATTTAGTTGGCTATACAAATAGTGATTGGGCAGGATCCTTTGATGATATGAAAATCACTTCAGGTTATGCATTTTATTTGGGATCAAGTATCATTTACTGGAACTCAATAAAGCAAAAAATGGTGGCTCAATCGACTTCTGAGGCAGAGTACATTGCAGCTTCAGAGGCAACCAACCAAGTTATTTGGCTGAGGAAAATATTGGAAGACCTTAGCCATAATCGATCTGATACAACTGTGATCTATTGTGACAATCAGTCAGTTGTTGCAATGGTCAAAAGCCCAGTGTTTCATGGAAGGACCAAGTACATTAAGATCAAATATCATTCAATCAGGCTAGCACATGAAAATCTTGAAGTGAAGCTACACTATAGTTCCTTTGATCAATATGCTGATATGTTGACTGAGGCCTTAACAAAAGATAGGTTTGAAACACTAAGAAAATGTCTTTGTGTTTCCAACAAAAGTGTCGAGGAGGANACTTATGTAATGATGTAAAGTTAGGCTTGTTTGGACCTACTACAAGATAGTGCATTGTCAAGTATGGTTTAGTGGTGGTAGGTATGATAGTTGTTGGTAAAAATATGTTTGAATTACATCCAAGTATGGCATATATACATTCAGCTGTGTAGTTGCATTTATATGAATGAAAACTCTGTTTTTCTCTCCTCTTGTTGGCTTCAAAACCATCAGAGGCCAATATTTTTGTATTTCATAATTCATGCGACAGTTCATAAATCACAATTGCAAAACAGAAGCAAGAATTTCCAAACCCGCAAACCATATCTAATTATATCCCTTCAGCTGCACAACCTTTGGTCATTTGCCACCGAGTCG
Organism: Fraxinus baroniana; assembly: GCA_903798355.1. Classification (NCBI taxonomy): domain Eukaryota; kingdom Viridiplantae; phylum Streptophyta; class Magnoliopsida; order Lamiales; family Oleaceae; genus Fraxinus; species Fraxinus baroniana. The sequence goes on along the minus strand of CAIGRO010086166.1, from coordinate 6,928 downwards.
CTTAGCATCTCTGGTCTTCGCTTTGACATTGCTTGTTGTAGCTATGTAAGCCTCTTTTTTTTTCTTTGAATTTTTGATTAACAATTTATGTTTTATGATTGTGAGCTTGCTGGTTTATGATTTATAAAAATTGGGAATTTTGTGAATTTGAGAGTATGGGGTGTGTGTGGACTTGTGATTTTAATATTATTTAATTAAATATCAATAAACAATATTGTTATTACTGTTGATGACCCTCAACAATCAATGACTACCCTAGCTGACAAACAATTATAGATCCGCCATTGAGTATAGATGGTAGTATTAGTGGTATTAACTTACATGATCAATTAAATACAAGTGATTACAGTCCATTTAATATGACATATAATATGTTGACATCTACACTAGTGTTCAACACTGTTGACCTCAAAAAATGTTGACAACAGATGTTGGGCCCAATCTTGCATACGTAAGCTAAATCCGACACGTTAAAGTAGATCTACGGTCGGACTCCGGCAATATATTAGTAACGAGATTGTGTAATAATAAACAAACAATCGAAAAAGTACAAGATTTGTAGTTGTAATATGATAAGATGAGAGAATAATATATTTTAGAGCAACTTGTGTTGTTTCTTGTATTTAAAGTTGCATTAGTCTTTACATGTTACATGGTAGGATATTTATAGTATTACAAATGAAATGGTGACCTTGGATCAATTTACACGTGGCCCCATCTCCTCGGCCAAGACATCAAGTCCTAGCCATCAAATTGACTCTCCTGGCCTTACAAGGCATTAAATGATCTTAGATTGACAAGATAAGACACATATATACTTTACTCAAAGATCACATCAATCATTCAAATAAAGATCATCATGAGCAAATCCCTACACGTGGTCATCACTAGCTGCTAAAGAGCCTCAGATCCGTGGTGGTGCCATGGCCTCGGATAATGCTTGGGCCTCGATTGACAACATGGCTCGGAATAGGGACCTCCTAGTTTGGTTGGATCTAGTCCCACAGCTTGGTTACGATACCACATGGCAGCTCCTTATTATAAGTCATAACAATAGTCCCCCAAGTCCATGTGTAATCATTTATGTCATACGTGGACTTTTAATAATAAAGTTAGAGAATTTTTTTAAATTTGTAGTGACATTAGTCCCCCAAGTCCAGGCATAGATATTCATATTGTGCGTGGAATTTTCGAAAGTTGTTCAAACCTTGCTTACTTTATAATAGAAATATGTGGCTAACGTATGAGGTTAATGAATTCCTTTCGAAGTAGAGGCGGGTTCACAATTAAATTGGCCGAGGTTGAAGTCCATTTGAAGTAGAGATAAGTTCACAATTGAACTGGCCGAAGTTGAAGTCCTATTTGAAGCAGAGGCAAGTTCACAATTGAACTGGCTGATGCTGAATTATAAATTAATTATCATGGATATTAGTGCCTGTGATTTGATAGTTTTTCAGGTTTCTAAGATGGGCTGGTTGCATCGAAACAACTTTCAATACACGCACAGCTATTTGTATTTAATGCATAATGATAGCCAATTATTAGCTTGTGTGATTTGTGGAGAATGGTAACGAGCTGAAGCCCCTACATGAAACATACGAATTGATATGAGGCATTGATAGTTTTCAACTATTTAGATTCTACGGCTCGGATCATTTGAGATTTGAACTCCTCTGATTAATTGAGCTTTGATCTAATGGTTAGGATTTGATCTTTCTCTTGTATAAAAGCTAAAATCTTTCCATTTCAACACTTTACCTTTGCGAAATATTTGTAAAACCTCTCAAGTTTTCCTGCTTCCACAAAGTTTTTCGACTATCATTCTTCGGCGGGTCATCCAAACCCTTATCGTCTTAGGTATTCTCTTGTAAAGAAGGAATTTTCCAACATTCATTAATATTTTTGTATCATTTTCCTCATTCTTTCCAATTACCAAGTCTGTCGAGGCGTTTATGGCTATTACAGTGGCCAGGTATGGGGAGGAGTCTGTGTTGAGGGCCTTGAGTAAGTGGTATAGCATGATTGAGGAGCCTATAGATTACGAGGCGGACTAGGGGCCAACAAAAATTCCATCTTCCATAACCCCTTCCAAATTAGCTGAATTTAGGGAAACCTACTACATACCTCATTACATAGAACTCCTAGCTCATGAGCCTTACAAATGAGTCTATTTTTCGAGGCCAAGATGTGTGGCCTTCAGTGAATATGTGCTTAAAGCAGGTGTGCATCTGCCTCTATCTCTACACCCCTTCTTCAGGGTGGTGCTGAGGACCTTTATATTGTCCCCTACCCAAATTTTACCCAATGGGTAGAGCTAGGTGGTTGGGACATACTTTCTTTGGAAGGAGCTTTCCTTAGGCGAGGATATGCCCCTGCACGTCTTTGAAACCATGTTCCACGCCAGAGTCATGGGGAAGGACGATTCTAACGGGTGGTACTACATCACTGCTTAGGGATCTCACTCCTTATTCATAGTTGGGCTCCCCTCCTCTATAAAGGATGGAAGGAGTCCTGGTTCTGGGTTAGGGACAAGTGGCAGATGGTTGAGGGAGACGTTGTCCCGGCCTGTATTGTGCCATCCCAATACTACGAAGTCTATAAGTGTTGCCTTACGATTTTGAGATTCATGTTAAGTTCCTTGGTGCTAACCCTTTCATTTGCTTATTTGCAGATTCCGGTACTAGGTACGAACTAACCGAAGCTAGTGGGGTGTCATCGAAGATATTTATAAGAGTTCTCCGAGGCTTCGAAGCTTTGCCCATCTTCTGGAGAGAAGCCAGTATTTCTTTGACTTTGGATTAATGGCTCCAAAGGGTAAGAGGCTTTGTACTTTGATTATTTTCATATTGTTTTAACAATGTCTAACTTCCTTTTTAACACTTACAGATAAATTTTCCAAGAAAGAATACGTACTACCAGACATGGCCAGCATTATGAAAGCCACTGCCACTGCTGGCTCTAAGGCTCTAAGGCTTTCCTCCTCTGGGATGAAGCAAGTGAAGGAGAGGTTTGAACGCCTTAGCAAGGATAAGTCTGGGAAGGGAGCTGGTGAGGAGGCTCCCGAAGAGGGTCAGCCAAGTGCTGACAGAGGTAAATAGGTGGCAGAGGAGCCTCAGAAGAAGAGAAAATTGGCCCACACAAGTGGGTCCTTTGTAAGTTTCGAGACCTCTTTGTCCCATGGCGAAAAAAGAGCCCTTAAGTAGCTAAAACTCCTTCAATCCTCTTTTGATGCTCCAAAAGGGGAACAAGCTCGAAGGGCCAATGAAGAGGCGAAGAGGGATAAGCTACCAGCCTCTGAAGTTACTAAATAGGCCCCAGTTAAGAGGACCCCAAGAAAGTCTGGGAACCTTCTAGGAGGCAGGGATGACAAGATTGCCCCTGCAGTGGTTGAGATGCTGCCACGAGAGGTGAGAAGCGCCATCGAGGCATTCAATAAGTTCTAGAGTGAGAGGTGGAAAAACTATGTAGCTGCCTGTGATGCAGTGGATCTCACTGCCACTTTAGTGAGCCAGAATGCCAGGGCTTTTGGGGCGGCACTTGAATGTTAGACAATTCTTTCTGATATTCAACAAAGGAATGGGGCCTCGTACGAAAAGTTGAATGCTACCGTGGCAAAGATGAAAAAGGAGAAGGCGGCAACTACTGAGCTCAGGGCCCAAAAGGTTGAAGAAGAGGCCAAGCTAACTTCTGCCTTAGCTAAAATCGAGGCTCTCAAAAAGGAGGTGTATGAGTCTCGGTATAAGGTGGCCTCCCTTACAAAAAAAGGTTAAGATCTCCAACAACCACCAAAAGGTCACTACTGAGACTCTAGAGAAGGTGAACTTGGAGTATGCTGGGTGTCGGGATTCTAACAACTTCATGGAGGAGCAAATAAGGTGGTATACCTCGAAGGTGAAGAAATATGAAGTTGACGTTCTTGAAGTAGGTGAGATCATGGTGAAAAACTACATTGCTAACTTTCATCTCACCGAAGAGTATCGTCGCTTTGCTCTTTACTGGATGAGGGTCGCTTATAATGAAGTGATTGAGAGGGTTGAGGATCTTTACCCAAAATTGGATGCCTCAGAACTTAAAACTGAATTTATTGAAGATGAAGTTCCTCAGACCCCAGCCGAGCAAAGGGAAGTGGTAGAAGTGGAAGACGATGACAAGGCCCTTGAAAAGGCTCCCCAACCTCTACCAGCCGATGCTCCTACCGACGAGGCTCAAGCCCCAGTCGATGCTCCTGCCAATGAGACTCAAGCTCTCCCACACCTTATCTCCAACTAGTTGTAAATCTTTTGTATTACCTCAGGCGCCCTTATGTAATTACATCTTCAATTAATGAATGAAATTCACATTGCTTACATTTTGCTGTTTTTCCTTCCAAATAATTGGTCTTCAGCTATGTACTTGTTATAACAAATTATAAAACATGTTATCTAAGCTTCTGCTCGAGTAAACTCTCATAATTAAGTGGGACTTCAATTCTAAACCTTTAGTTGAGCTACTTTGAGCTTTGAATGGACCATTTGAAATTAAAGATTTTAACTTGAATAACTTGAGATATTTTAACTTAATTGTAACTAGTCAACCAGTTTCATCAGATGCTCTTAAATCTCTAAGTACCTCAACATGTTTGAAGAGTCAATTTTTCCCTTGACATTCAGCCTCGTTAAAGGCATGTATTGTATGCCTCGGAGTTCAAACGAGGTGGTCCCTTTTGGGAATCCAGCATTTCCTCCGAGGTACCCACACATCCTTACTTGGAGGATGGTTCATCCAAGCAAAGGCTGCTCCCTTGATGTTCAGCCTCGTCAAAGGAAGGCATGTGATGTACACCTCGGAGTTCAGACGAGGTAGTCCCTGTTGAGAATCCAGCCTCTCCTTCGAGGTGCACACGCATCCTTACTTGGTGGATGATTCATCAAAGCAAAGGCTTCTCCCTTGACGTTCAGCCTCGTCAAAGGGAGGCATGTGATATACGCCTCGAAGTTCAAACGAGGTGGTCCTTGTTGGGAATCCAGTCTCTCCTCCGAGGCGCCCAAGTTTCCAGACTTCCTTGAGACAAAGCATTTATTTATTTTCAAAGGCTGGGAAAAACCTCCAGCCGTGGATTACATCCACTGATAGTACACTTTCAGATGTTCAATATTTAATGGATGAGGCTGGACCTTGCCATCCATGTCTTTGATCCAGTAGGTGCCAATTCGGATCTATAATAAACATTAGGCTCCTATTTGGCAAATATTAACATCATAAATTTACCTGTGTACTTTCATTAATGTATGAATTCTCTATTATTAATTCTCAATTAATTAACATTCACGTTCATTTAATTAATATTCATCTTCATTTATACATTTCAGTATTATTAATTTTAATTGTAAATTAATTAGAATTTCACATTCAATGATGCAATTCTTTATTCACATCAATGTATGTTAATTAACATCCTGTTTTAATCAATTGAAATTAAATAAATAATTTAACAATCATTGTCACGTATATATTCACTAATATAAATTCTAAATTAATTAACATTCACGCATATTCAAATATTATTTTTACAGCATTTATAAAGTATTTCATACACGTTCAACATTATACATCATGATTTAAAGAAAAAAGAAGAAGCATAAAATAATAAGTAATGCAAAATACCTAATCTACCAAGTCCTCATATCAAGTGAGAAATAGAAGATGGAACTTACGTTGGTTACATTCATCCTATGAAAAGTCAGCAGCTAACTCTCGCTTGTGGGCCCCAATTTAATTGTACTATGAAGACCTTGGTGGCAGATAGGTTGAAAAACCATCAATAACAAAGCCAGTAGAATCCTCCACGTTGTTAGACGTAGAGCTGTTAACTCTTTGATGAAAATCACCAGCCGGATTGTTGTTCAATGAACTGAAGTATATGTTCTGTTGTTGCTGGTTAGGATACTGCATGTGAAACCCCCCACCACCACCACCACCAGCCATGGGTGCAGGTGGACAGCCCGTGAACCGTTGCACCAGTGCTCGGAAATTGCTTGTGTCGGTGTTGAGTAGGGTGGTTGGTGTTCGTCGGGAAGCTCTAGAACGTTTTCGGATAGGTTTCGAAATGCCACCTTCAAGTCCCAGGTTGCTTTGAATAGAAGCGGTTGTCACATCGGTAGAGGTGGTGGTGACGACTGTAGCATCTGAAACCATGTCATTAAATGTTGCATATGAGTTGGTTTGCGGTTGATAGTATGATATCCAATCACCAGGTTGGGACATGGTTTCATTGATATTAGCCATATGGAAAGAGTAAAAGCATAGGATGATTGAATTGTAATATATATGGAATAAAGGATCAATAAATCCCAGTATTTCTTTATTATTTTTTGGGTTTTATTTTAATATATTCGGCATTTATTCCTGGTCAATGCAAAGACTTTTTTAGTTGAGAGAAAAAGATGTTTGGCATTTGGTGGAAATTCTAGAAGTGGTCGTCTAAGGCATGCATCGAATATATATATAATAAAGGGTGGCAGTGTGCTTCGTGGAAGCAACAAAGGAAGTAAAGAGGATTAAATATTCACTTGGTCCTGAAAGTAATATTAAAATTTGGAATTGGTTCCTAACATTTATTATGTTCAAAATCAGTTTCTAAATTTTCTCTAAATTTGGAATTAGTTCCTAACATTTATTATGTTCAAAATCAGTTTCTAAATTTTCTCTATCTGTTTTGAATCCCAATTTGGTCACTTTTAATTAGATTAGCGTGAATTTCTACATATACATTTGTTGACATCACTATGTATTAAATGGATGTTACTTACATTATTCTCAAGCCTTAATCATGTTAAAATTGGGATGATGAAATCTCGAAGCCTGTTTTGGTCCACTTCGAGTAAATTCTCACTATTTCTTATTCATGGACCCAATTCAATTCATAGCGTGAAATTCTTTTTTCTTTCCG
>CAIGRO010086129.1:0-16664 GCA_903798355.1 Fraxinus baroniana | reverse complement strand
ATCACTTTAATGGACAATTTTCATAAAAACGAAGTCAAACAGACACCAAACTTTCAATATTTTCCATAAAAAATTATACCAATCAAACACAATTAATTACAATTCCCAGCAAAGCAATATCTATGAAAATCTTTTCCCTATAAAATATTTTCTTTCCACCCATTTTTCACATTTCTATCAAATGGACCCTAAATTGATTTGGAAATATTTCAATTTAAGTGGGGTACGGGGGTGGGTGGGTGGGTGGGTGAGATTTAATTATGTATTAATTAATTTAATTAATTACCACTTGATTTATGAAATTAAAACTAATCCTCTTTTTTTTTTTAAATATTATATTTTATATGTACGGTTTTTGGTCATTTTCTCTAAATTTAATTCAACACTCGTATTTTATTATTTCTTGCATTATTTTTATTATTTTTACATATTCATTACATTATTTAATTGATTGGCCACCAATTGAATAATTAGTTGATTGTTGTAGTATTGGTCAACTCAAAATAAATTAGAACGCGACAAAATTAACATATGCGCAATAGATATTAATAATAACATTTATCATGTATGCAATTATATAGATAATATAAAAATTAATGTATTTTAATTATTCGGATCAGATTTGGATCATGATTAGAATAAAATTAATTTGTTTTGAAAAGAAAGTTAAATATATTTGTTTTATCAATTGTCATGAATATATGAACATTACTAAATTACAAATTAAGAATTGAAATAGAGTAAAATAGGCTAACTCTAAATCCAATACAATTATCTATAATTTGATATAAATCGTAATTTAACATTAATTTTAGCAAGATTTTGCATTATCATAAATCAAAACTTTTGTGTTAAATAATTTGAATTTTATACAAAATTAGTAACTTTAAATTGAATTTATTCTAAGTGAGACGATATTCTCAACTTACTCAAATATATTACTTGTTAACGATTCCGTACACTTGCAATATTTTATAAAACAACATGACACATTAATAAATTGATAAATAAATATGACATATCAGAAGATCTAATCTTGCCCGAATTTTGCTCAACTGCTTCTAAAGCCTATGCTGCTAGCACACAAAACGACCCTATCTTATTCTAATCTTCTTTGTTTTATCCTTTCGTTGTATTTTAATCTTCTACATTTCTTGTGTTCAAATTTTTCTTTGCTTTGATCATGTTTTCAGACACTTCCAACAGAATATATCAAATGACTTGGGTTCAAATTTTCATCAGCTAGATTTTTGTTACTATCTGGCTAACAAGTATCGCGTTTATTATTTTTATTTTTTAAGTTGGTTACTATTTGTGTTGAATTGTCAATCAAGTAACATACAGACGGCAACTAGCTAAGAGCACATCAACTAAGCTAGTATACCCAGCCAGGATAAACAAGACAGGGATCACCCGTTTGTCAATGCTACCATTTTTACCCTACATCCTAGATCAGTCCTACATCGCTTCTTTGTAATTGAGAATTTACGAGCGTGAATCAGGCACAAATGGCTAGCAACATAAAAGTTCGTTGTCTGAATGTTTACTCCCTTTCAAGTTGGGAGGACAAGAACGATAAGATTAAAATTTATGGAAGCCGAATAGTGCAGATTGTTGCTTGCAAAGAGAAATAACTGCATTTTTTTTTTTTGAAAATATCAGATTAAATAGGAAAGTTCATGGCTTCCACAATTTCATCGTGCAGTCTTCACTGTATGTGGCCACCAGGTTTATGTGGGGATGATGAGTGATGCCAATTACATCCTTCTCATGTACCTGCCAAGTAACGAAAGACAAATTCACAAACTGATAGTGATCCACAGCAAAACCAGCAACAGCTTTAACCATAATAATACAATGTCAAAAGAAATCCAAGCAAACGTTTTTACCTTCATTAAATGCTCTAATTTGCCAGATTGATAACTGAAGCAGTACAGATTTCTGCACCGGATGTAAATCAAATAAATTAGTGAAACAGATACAAAAGGTAATTTCATATTCGGTTTCAAAATTATTACCAGTCCTCTTACACATGAGCAAAGGTATAATGAACAGACATTATTCGTTGCAACCATACGAAATATACTCAGATTTCCATTTTATCCTGACATCAGACACGGGATGCACTTCAATTACACGATCCTTTGTTTTCTGACACTGAAGCTACTTTTAAAGGGCTTTGATGCATGTGCATCCCCCATCCTCCTCCTAACCCCCCAGCGGCTATGTCTTAACATTTTCAATTATACCATCTTCGAGCTTTCAAGGGATTAGCAGCACTTTTTGAAGATTTATTTTGAAGAAACTTCAGCTTTATACTATAATAATTACAAGACAACATGCATGACGAAGACTTCCCAAAATTACAGATTTTTACCCCCACCAGAGAATGTAGGAAAGAAATTTGTATGGCACAAGAGAATGCAACATATTAAAGCAATTAATTTTCTAATAATAACAAGATAAATCTACATGATAGTGCAAAGAAAGATACGAGTCCCTGAACAGATAAAACTTAATTGACCATTACCTGTCTTCACCAACACAGTAAATCCATTCCCCTTTTGGCGAAACACAAGCTGCCACGAAATCTCCACCTTCTCTTTTACCAGATGAGAAACTTTTTACAACCTTCACCAAAGGCATCAGAAACAGCTCAGTAAGAGAAACCTCAGTTTTGGGCAATTTGTCATCAACATCAAAAAGAAATTTTAAAGTGGAAGTAAATTAACCAGTATAAACACCAAACACCAAGCTCTTTCCCTCGTGGGAAAGCTTTGGATTTAAGGACAACCCACTGATCAAAGTACAAGATGATGCAGAAATTCGAAACCTGAATCTTAACATGAATATTGTTTTAAGTTGTTCCAGAAAATGAAACAAATCTTAATTTTCGGAATGAGTCCCAATATGTTGATTAACTTAGCGCCTTTCCGATAGTATCTAACAAAATGAGATTGAATAATTTTATTCTCCTGAAGATTCACAGGTATCCGGTTCAATACAAAATTGGAGCTGGGGCAATTTACCTTCTTCGAATGCACATATTCGTATGTATTATCACAAGATAACTGATTGCATAGCATAGGTGCACAGGGTATTACATGATAAAAACAAGACTGCAAAATTTTAAGAAATTTAATATGTAAGTATAAATATGCAATGCTTACACTATGTAAGTTAATTTGAGCACATAATAGAGCCAGAATCATATTATTGCTAGAGAAATATGTTCACCAAACAAAATATGATAAATATCCAAACACAAGCACATACCATATATCTTTTTTTTTTTCCCTACTTACACAAAACAGAATTGCTTTTTGTTTCTTTCAGTATTTCGTATCTTTTTTTTTTCTCCTTACACAAAAACAGAAGTGCTTTTTGTTTCTTTCAGTTTTTCTGCTGTTTTAGGTGGTGCTTGGGCAGAGAGGAGGAAGGAGCATAAGAAGTAAAGAGCACGTAGATATCAAAAGTAAATTATGATTACCTGCCCCTGGAGTGTCATGATGTATATCGATGATGTCTTGTTACACACAACTATGTGATCCGTGTTCTTAGGGAAAAGATGAACAGAATTAACAGATGCATCACCTCCCTATAGATAACAGAGACAAAAAGAGGCAATTAGATTAAGAAATTAAAACGTAAATTAAAAGAACAAATTTAGAGAAAATTAAATTTAAAATTAGCAAAGATATTTAAGCTGCAATCACTGAGAGATGCCAAGAAAATTACCCTAAGAGGAGGCGGCGGCTTAAAGGTCTGCAGACAGTCTGTAGTTTTTAAATCCCAAACCTGTAGACAACAATCATATATAATCCGCATGTAGATGACTGTAAACCTGAAAAGTTTGGCCTCAATTGACAATGCATATCTAAGTTAACTAACCTTCACTGTACAATCACTTGATGCAGTTATGACGCGAGAGCCATCACTGGTAAAGATGGCATCGTTAACATAAGATGTATGGCCTCGAAATTCCTTCAAAATCTTGCCCGACTTTAATCCGTGAATTCTGTACAGTATATGGAAAGCAAAAATCACATAAACAAAGGCCATCTTTTCAAGCATCTATAATTTCTTTTTCTCATCCTTTCGAATTTCTCTTTTGGTTGGTGGGAGGCATGAGATTAAAGTGATACTATAATTCAAGCCTTAAGACTTCAAACCTTGCTGTGCTGTCAAATGATGCACTTAACAACTGAGTTCCATCTCGTGAAAAGACAAGGCTCGTGACACCCTGGGAATGAGCACGTTCCAGCCGGCGCAAGCATTGACCAGTCCTAATACGCCAAACCTATATTCAAACAGATGAGAACTACAGCTACTAAATAAATTTGCAATTATGAATGCTAAATTGTTATAACATTAATACAAGCCACTTGATGGTATTTAAAAACCTTGCAACACATCGGAGTGGATGCCATGACACTCCGCAGCTATACCAAAAATGCCATTCAGAGGATAATAACTCACCTAAAAGTAATATTCTTTAACTTCTTTGTGTTCTTTCTTTTACTTTTTGTGTTGAGTAAGTCTAGATTCTTCTTTTCTTCCCTCTTTTTAGATGTTCGGGAAATTAGAAGACAAAGCTACAGGAGATGATTCACATTAAAGATGAAAATGAAAGTAAGCTTCACCTTTATTTTTCCATCTTGTGATCCAGAAGCAAGCATCTCAGAGTCTCTACTAAAATCAACAGAGAGGACAGCATCATCGTGCATCATAAAAGTTTCCTGCCAAGTTATTACCAGTTAGTGCACAAGATAATACAAACCAGAAAGCCACAACTGTGATTTCACGAACTTGTATCTAATTTTTCCTGACCTAAGTGATTCAATCATTACAAATCACAATACGTTCATGTACATTGTAAATAAGTGAAAACAACGAAACCATGTATTCAGTACAAAATCACCAAAAGGGCTCAATGTTCTATGAGCAGTCAAATAAATTAAAAATAATCAATGCTGTTAGTCATGAACAAAAAAAAAAATTTGTAATGATTATTTTCGCATCACCTACCTGAAAAACTTTAGAAAATCAGATAAATGAAACAGACCAGCATATGTATCTATTCTCACATTCATATAAGATTAAAGAAAAATAAATTATCTAGCCCCTCTAAAGGGTACTGAACAAATATCAAAAAGAATAGGTAAGAACAAGAAGATCCAATAAAACTAAGAATTCAACATACTGCAGTCCATTTCAAACCCTTACATGCCAACCTTTTAGATGCCAACTTATATTTTGGTAACTGTGAATGACGAGGCTTTTAATACAATAATGATAAACTACTACGTCACTTCCTTAATAACATATTTTTGCAGCCAAGGCGGTGCATTATAACACCATATCATTAAGTATTTTAAGCCTTACAGGTTAGCAGTTATAACTTGCAAACATAATAGAATGGGCATAATAAATTACTCAAGTAACTAAAGCCAGGAAAGAGAAATGAAAGGAGAGACAACTTACGTCAGCCTGATACTGAAGATCTTTCTTAAGTTTTCCACTTATATGATCCCATACCTGGGATGAACTAAAATGAGCACCAAGGAGTAGCTCCAAGATTTTTATAGGAATGAAGGAATTTGTAATAATCAAACCTCAATAAATCCATCGACTGAGCAAGAAACAAGGAATTGTCCATCAGGTGAGAAACGAGCACACTCAGGATGACTTTTTTTCCCAAACTGCAGTCATAACGAGAAAACAACAACGGTTATGCTACGTGTACCGAAGGCGCCCCCCAATATGGGGCCGCCACTTGTCAATTCGGTCAAAAATTATGTAAAAGGTTAGGTACAAATAGATTAATTCAAACAATAAATATACCAAATTTGTAAGCTAAGATCCACAGATAAGGGTAGAGAAAAGGGGGAAACAGTCCAGAAAACAGATGTTCAGGAAGCAAACTCAACAGTAATTTGGCATGTATTTTCGTTTTTTCATTAGAACAAGGTACACTTGCCAAAGAAAGATGATTCAGAGGTAGAACTCCTCAGTTCTCTATTAATTTGCAAGATGGTTTCAAAAATATATAAATACTCCTTTATCATGAAGGACATACAGATGAATGAGGTACCAAAAAGAAAACAGCATCATAAAAAATAGAACTATTTTTAGAAAGAAAAGGTTGGACACTGGAGCACCATATCATAATAAAGCTGTAAAAAGTGAAACACACCACACTCGAACACAGAAAAGGGTAGCTCATTGATCAGAATGATCAAATATTTTACTTGAAGATTAACAAAAACCCATGCTGCGGGATCAATCAAAAAAGGGAATAATTTTAAGAAAGTACAATCGGTGACAGCAGCTTATGCATTGAAAATTCAAAAACATGAGCCTAGTATCACAAAGACTTTAGTTGCATCACTTGCCTTTATAGTATGCCCAAGAGTAGTTGAATACATATCTTCTACATCTTGTTTCATAGCAGCTGTTCCTCGGAACAGATCAAACTGAGTTCCAGGTGGAAGTAACCCTGATAAAGTCGAAGAAGGTGATCAAGAAAAATATAGGAATATGGTGAAATACACTGTAAATGTCAATTAACAAAAAATCAAGATAGAAACTTCAGTAAAACTTACTGATTACACATCTTATACATAATGCTGAAATGTTATGGTCCCATTTTTCACCCAGGACAAATTGGCCAAATAAATATTATTGGAATCACGTGAAAAGCTTTCATGTTATTTATCATTAACCAATCCTACATGATCCATTGCTTTATCACTTCCTTTAAGAAGTAAACAGTAGTTTCATGCAATTTTGATAGGCTCAAAATGTATCCGGTATATACAAAACATGTGGGTAAAAAGTCATCTGAAGATAATCAATGAATGTGCCCCAAATGAAAATGACGTGATATTTAAATTTTTCTTTACGTTATCTTTATAAAATCTGTTCCAGAGAACATTGATTAAAATATGTTCAAAATATCTGGAACTACAATCCGGATCTTTTTTTCTTCAATAGGGAAACTGAAATTGATAACAGTTTTTAACATCAGCAAAGGATTGGCACCACCATAATAATAGTTCAAATTGCTTGTAACAGTTTTTAACTTGAAACCTTGATGCTGCTGCCACTTCAGAGCCTGGCCAATCAAAGCCATTAATCGTGAAGGTGGAACCACAGAAACTTCTGCTGCAATGGCTGAAAATACAGTTAATAAGTTCAGGTTAGAACAAATGGTAGACTAAGAGAAACCATGTCCATAAATAATTTAACTTGTCAAACTCTCTTATGATAGTGCAATCATGAAGCCTTCGTCCATAGAAGTAATATTTTTTATTATAAACCGTGATTGAATCCCGAAAACTTGTTGACAGAAGATGCCATTATAATAATGCAACATAGAATTCTTGCCAAGTCCCATCAGCAGATATTCGAAGAGGAACTACACAAACCAATACTACGGTTTTCGTACTTCCAAGCTGTATTTAAAAAAGACATCATTGGTGTTGAATTTGAATAGATTGTCACCTGCCTAATCTAGATATTTAGCTATTACTGCACATTGTTTACTCCATTTTAATATGTTACCCACAAATTGCACACATCGTGCAACCTGTTTCTTTAACTCTTGGCACAGGAGAGGAATGAAATGGAGGATATAAAAATAATCTTCACTAAGATTGAAATGCAGCCTATCAGGATTAAACCTTGTGCAATTTGTGCACGTCTTTTCTCCTTTGTTAGCTCTTGATATGCCTGTACATGAGATGTCAAACATATTATTCAAGACTTGAAAAAGACTCGTTGGGAACAATAAAAAGGGCAAAAACTTCAGATGTTTACTATTAAATAGATAGAAAACCATAATAACAACAACAACAATAATAATAATAACAGAAAAATGAAGGCAACTTTGCCAGCATGCATGAACCTCCGACTAATTATCATTGTGATTGGGAAAAAAATAGGAACTTTATTAGTGGATAAGGTAAAGTTCCAAAATATTAGGGTAAAGGACAAGGCCTCAATGTGGATCAAAAATCAATTATGTTGCTTCAAGTAAGAATTCCCTTCCAACTCTATTGCAAATCAGAGGAATCTGTTGCAACTCGCCAGGCAGTATTAACCCATGAAATGGTCCAGTCAAGCACTCTATTCCACAATAAATAAATGAGAAATTCTAGAAAATCTTATCTTATACGAAGACCAAATAGTTTCCTGTAGAGAAAAGTTCAATCTTTTCCATCGTTAGTTATCCTCTCCAAATAAAATAAATCATAGAGAAAAAAAAATCAAAAAGTTAACCAGAAACATCTTATTGAAGTAGAGATAAATATATAAAAGTTCCTGAAATTTGATCAAATGAAGATAGCAAATTGAAATGTGCACCCTAAAATGCAGAATATAGCCTTCTGGAACGTCATTATTTGCTCACTACAGGGAAACTTCATGGAAGATCAATTACTAAAAGACAGAAACAGTGAGATCATCACACACACAGAGTTAACTCCTTAGCCCCTGTTTGACAACCATTATTTCAAAACTCTTTATTCCATGTACTCATTTCCAAACACACATTCACAAAATAAAATATTTTACACTTAGACTCAAAACTTTTCTTACTTTTTAACCATACATCCTCCAAAAATTCACTATTCAAAACTTTTTTTTTTTGGTCAAAAAATGGCCATCAAACAAAGGCTTAATGAATATTTAAAAGAAAAGGATACTCAACAAAATTAAAGGCAGTAGCAACTATTGTAGTAAGATTTGTATGAGAACTACATTGTACCAAAAACTGGAAGACCTATATACTTTTATAGACTAACACTAATATTTCTAGCAAGTAATCTACGCTCTAATGGAGATCCTCCAGGTTGGGAATCCCCTATGGCCCAAGACAGACTACTATAATTCTTCTACCATGAATTTGTACTAGTATATGCATGGAAAAATGTGGTAGTGGTACAAGCATCTGATGAATTGTTGTCAAACAAAAACTTACAGCTTAGACAATTTTTACTAGCATCTAGACAACAACGTGCCTCGACTTAACAATACTTAATGGGACAAGGGAAAAATAAAGATTAAATTTGGGAAATGGAACAACTAAAATACAAGTTAAACCTTATTCCAAACAATTTCGGGCTCACTGATGATTTTTGGAAATTTCATTCAATCCAGAGATGTCAGTCAAGAATTCAAACCCTATGCAACCACCTCAAACAATGTTAATTTTCATCACTCTCCCTTCCAGAAATATATTCTAGGATTGCATTTATATTGTGAACCGGAGCTTCTCTAAGTCTAAGCAATAACATACTTGACCATATATATGCTTCCTTTAAGTTATCTTGAAGTCACCTTCACTAGTTACTTATGAGCTCATTTCTTATTTTATTGATTCTAGTATCACACGTCCATCTTAATATATTTCATTTGTTCTATGCTCATCTTATGGACACTTGGTCCTTTAAAGGGCAATACTCAATATCATAACATATAGATAGAAAATTGAAGACCAAAAAACATTTGGAACAAGCATGCTGACCTCATTTGGATCAAAGTAAGTTCGAACAAGTAGATGCTCAAGTCTTAAGTATCTCTCAGGTTGCTCCTGTTTCATGACACCCATCACCTGAGTCTGTCTTAAGATAGCACGTGCTGTATCAATCTCCCGAAGTTCAATCATTTCTAAAACAATCTATGCCACGGAAACAGAGTAAGTCAAAGATTTGTTAGGTACAAAAGAAGTTAGAAAGTGCAGTATTAACTCAAACAAGATCAAAATGTATAACTGAAACACATAGGAGGCACTCCGATCATTATTCATGAGAACACGAGGTATTAGCACCACCTATGTCTTTGATAAAAATGATTAGCAAAAGATCGTAATCCTCTCACTGACTTACAGTGTCTAATTGGTAAGATCAAAGGAAACCAAAAAATTTGCAAATTCTAATTTGTGACCTGTGTTAACAAATGAATCACCTGGAAGTCAGTGCACAGATCAGTCACAGGATCAGCTCAATAATATGAAATGACCACTCCAAAAATTGGCTGCACGCCAACAGCCTTTATATACATCATTTACTATTATCACCATTCGTGTTAACTATTTTCTTCCAGATTATCACATTTGATCACAGGGCTTATAGGGTACTGACTGAAGATAATAATTCATCATTCAAATCATACGGCTCAAATTGAGGTCTACCTTAACCAGAATGATAAAAATTATTTGTATTCCATTCTTTACAGATCTTTAGCTTTTCATCATGTCATAAAAATTGTAGTAAAAAATATGAAAATTTCAAAGAGGCTAACATTAAATAAAATTTCAAGGTATATAAGATAGATAATACAAGCTCATTAAAATTTCAAGCCCCATAAGATGGCTGATACAAGCTGAACACATTTCTCCAGATATATCAGGAGTTGCCTACCTGCTCATATAGATCTTCTAGTTTCTTCCTAGGAAGCTTAAGTTGTGAGACTTGAGGTAATATTGCATCCCACCTTCCACTATTAATATCAGCAACAAACGTTTCGAGGCTGTCTACTGTATTTAAAGACACCTGGCACTCATTCTGCAATGTCTGAAAAGTTTGATGCAAGGAATTCTCTTTGCAGAACTGAAGAACAATTTTAATCACACTGCAAGTGAAAGGAAATTGAGACTACATTTCCTTGGCAAATATACAACATAATAAGGCTGCAGAATATTCCTTAAACCATTGTGCAAAAAAATGAAGAGGAGGACAAGTTAACAGTTTCTTTGACAATAATCTACTGGTGATACAATGTCCACGAATTGTTTTAGTAGCCATCTTGTCGACATCATGTCAATACAGAGAACATCCACTAATGAGACAAGTTATTCAATCTTCCAATGATAATAGATGTAGCAGTGTCTAAAAGTAAAATTTTTGGGTATATAATGCAGTCAACAGATTTTCTCGATCAAGTGGTAAAATCTTCTTTTAATTGTCCCTTTACAATACTGTCTCTATTTTACAAGTCAGATTGACCCGACATAGCAGCAACTTCGCTACATCAAAGCATTTTGCTTATGGGCGAGAACTTCCTCTATTTAGTTAAAGTACTAAAATTAGTAAACTTTTGCCAGGAATCTAATAAATACCCACTCCCTCCACCAACTTCCAAGAGGGAGAAAAGGATTCATGAGAATACTTAGATTCTCAAGTTTGCAAACTCTTATTCCACATTTTTTTTTTGCCACAACTTAAATACAAATTGGAGCAAACAAAATATTTTCAGGAAATGGCCTAAAAATTAGATCAATTAAAATTCAAAGCATAGTTATATTTTCATTATAAAACTCAAGTAAAAGCATGATGAGATTCTCAAACTACTAAAACTCCATTTACTATTCTGCAGCAAGTTTTTAATTAACGGCCAAACAAATATGTAAAATCATAACTAATATAAACAAAGATTCTAAGAACTGAAAACAGGGAGAATTTATAGTATATAAGTTATTTCTGGAGTTATTGCCTATCAGGAAACTAGAATAATGCTTTTTCCTAGGATTTTGAAAATTTAACCAGTTATTTGACCCTTCAGTAACTCTAATCAAAATATCATATCAGGTATTAGATATGATTCGTTGACAGCTATCTGGGCAGTACCTAAATTTTTGTATTCAAAATTACACAGAAAAATGATGACCCAAAAAGACACCATTAAGTGCCTAAAGTAAGGGTTTTTAACTTCAGTTTGAAATCTTGCTACAGACCCAGAAAATAAAGACTACAAATTTTGCTAATACATATATAATTAATGAAAATTGGAGCTTTTGCGCTATATACTTGTGAGTAAACTAAATTGTTGCACTCTGATTAAAATATACAAATAATCATATACCATTACATCTCTATAAAAATTTCTCAATATCTTATTTTTCTCCACCTTAGCTTACAATCTGGAAAAAGTCAGAATCATTTTTAAAAACCTCCAGTATTAATGCCAATTTTCAAATATCAAACAGAAAAACAAACGTAACGTTTCATGAACTAAACAGATACACACACATAGACGTGTAGAAAGATGCAAGTAGATAGGGTGCGGCGCTTACTCCCGAGCTTCAATTTCAAGGGTAGAAGACATGGCGTAGTATAAGAGAATTTACGAACTGCTTAACCTGATTTTGAAAACCCTGTATGAATCAACTGTATTTTGGGGCAGAAGAAAAACGGAATCAGCTTGGGCTCGTTTTTCTCCTATGTATTTGCACTCAACCGTGCCAGATTTGTATATGAATGTTTAAAAAGAGCGACTTTTATAAGCGTGTCATGCACAGAAACTAAAATTATATCCGTAGTTGATGGATTTATTATCAACTCAATTAATTCAATTTTTTTAGCTTTGTACTGTAATTTATGGACAGAACTGAAATTATCTAAATTAATAGTTGATGGATTTAATTATATGAATGTTTAAAAAGAGCGACTTTTATAAGCGTGTCATGCACAGAAACTAAAATTATATCAGTAGTTGATGGATTTATTATCAACTCAATTAATTCAATTTTTTTAGCTTTGTACTGTAATTTATGGACAGCACTGAAATTATCTCAATTAATAGTTGATGGATTTAATTATTAACTCAATCAAATAAAAAAAATTACTTTCGATATCTTATATTTGTATTCAGCTTCGTAGAGGTTGACGTGACTATATAAATGGTGCACTCCTTAGCATCGTCCATATGAGCTCAAGAAAGAATAAAATGGGTATATTTACTATTAGGTTTTTAGTTGTATTGGCAAGTTTTTAGACAAAAGAATTGTAATAAAATGAGAATAGAATTGTTATAAAAGAGTTGTAAAAGTGAATAAGTCTTTTGGAGGATTGTATAAATGAATTAAGAGTTTTTCGGTTCGAGTATGGAACAAGAATAAAGAGTCGTCGGATTTACGCTAGTGTATCGCATAGCTGATGCTCGAACGAAAAAAGTAGATTCAATGTCGCTCGAGCGACACACATCTCGCTCGCATGTCGCTAGCCTAGCGTTTAAACGACGATGTTTTTCGAATACATTAGTTCACGTTTTTCAAAAATTCTATCTATCTTATACTACATAAATACTTCTTATTATAAATACCCATTAACTTTTTTTGTATGCAGTTGATCATTATTTTACATCTTTATAACATCATTCCAAGATTTAAGAACATATTTAAGCATTGAAATTAAACATTTGATTCTTGAGATCAAACAATCACTAGTTGAGAAAAACAACCAATTCAAATAATCTAAAATACCAACTTCCTATATATATGGTGTGTTTGAGCTACATTATTTTAGAATAATGCATTCTAAAATAGTAGATTGATGAAAAATGTGTGGTTGAAAAAGAAGGAAAATTTATTGATGTGGTGAAAAATATTATTTTATTGAAGAATTTTGGTTTTACTTATTATTTTGGCAATTCAACATAGGATAGCTTGATTTGATTGACTAAACATCTAGTACAATTAAAAAGTGACTTGTTCCTTTTAACTCGAAAGTTTAATCCTGCATCATTCACCTACTAGGCGAGTTTAGTATCAAACTAGTAACTCCCAAGTGGTATCAAAGTTTAATAGTGATCTTTGACCCAAAATTTTGTCTAGATGAGTCAATCAGTTTCCGATTCGGGGATCTGAGTGTGATGTGGAAATTCGGGAGGCTTATGAACAATTATTTGTAGAGAGTCTTAAGATTAAGAGAGCGAATAAAGTCATACTTGAAAATGTTAATGCACTTGAATTAGAAAAAGAAAGCACTATAGCCAAATTTGAGGAGTCAACTAGATGTTTGAATGAATTAATGGTTGAGAAAGAGTCTTTTAAGTGTTAAGGTTAAATCTCTTATGAGTGATATTGAAAAATCGCATGCCCAACCTCAATTTTTTTTAGCGGATCTAAGAGAATTGATACTCTGATAGGTCTGAACAAACCAGTTGGGAATGTAAGAGATTTTGACGATAATGAAACAAATTCTCATACCGCTTCATCTTCTAACAATAAGTTTGTACACATAAGATCTAAGTGTCGCAAGCTATTGAATAGGAAGAAGACCAAGAATGTAGGTGTCCAAAAATCGCTCATTGGTACAACATAAGTTTTCTCCACCTAAAGTAAAAAATTAGAAATATATGATTGTTCCTAAATTTATTGCTACATACTTCAATTGTGGTGAGTTAGTACACAAAGCTTATGTGTCATAAATTTCTGAATAGAAATAGAAATCAAAATTTCATTAGAAATAGAAATCAGGATTTTGATGGTCGGATTGACTTTATAGCTAATCAACTAAGTCATTTGATCAAATTAATAATACAGTTGACTCAGAATAAGTCTTTCACTAGAGATGTTTGGGTTAAAAAGAATGATCTGAAATTTTTTTGAAATTGATCACGGTGCTATTAAAGGTAAGAGTCTTCGTATACTTAACTGATTTGGTGCTTTTGATGCATGCGGATGCTTATTAGTTGTGATTTATTCATTATTTCATGTTATCTTTTTTTTTTGTTTCATTTTTTAGGTAGTTTGATTTTTAAAAAATTTAAAAAATTGAAAAACAAAAAATAAAGGAATTTTTTCTACAGCATGATATATGATTTACTTGAACATGTGTATAGTGACCAAGTTTGAGTTTAATTGATGTTTTGTAGCATATTACCATTATTTTGTTTAGATTTATGTGGAGTACTTAATATATGATTTTGTGAGTGAATTTTGACCTCGTGTGTAAGATTTAGGATGACCTTCATTTGTTGGTAATGTAACTTTGAACATAGATTGACTTTAATTTGGTGAACCTAAACTCTAGTATATCTCCCTAAAAGAAAAAAATTATATCATCTTACACTCTTTTCGAAACCTATTTGACTCGAACAATTAAGTGTAAGGGTTTCTCATAACTAGATGTCCTATGGTCAACTGATTTGAAGTCATCGGCTCAAAACTCATTTACAGTGGTTGCCTTAGTCGCTTAATGGAAAAGAGTTCGTATATAAGATGTGAAAAATTGAAAAGAAAAATAGAAAATATGCGAAAATGTATATATGCTCAAAGTTAGGAGGAATAAAGCATAATATACATGACAAATGAGTTTATTTAAATCCTAATGTGCATAATTGGTTTGACTTTCATTAATAGAGGAATAAACTTACTTAAAAGTGATGTTTGATATGTCATTTCTCACAAATTTAAGGTTTGAAGTTTTGATCACAAGAAATTAGTGAGACTTTACACACATGAGTCACTTATACAATTTACTCCATTTAGACTTGAACTAAATATGTGGAAAAATTTACTGATCATTGATTATGCATTTGCATGTTATCATCCGCATCTTTAAATTATTATATATTTTTATATACTTCCCTTCGTCATTTGTGATAAAAGGGGGATAGATGTTGACAATTAGATGATGTCATTTTAATTTTAGTAATTAAAATTTATGCATTTTAATTTTATGCAATAAGAGGGAGATGATAGTGTTGTAAGTCTTGCTTTATTGAATGTTTAGCTTTTTTTAGTTTTGATGGTTTGTGATATTAATGTTTCAGTTGATGTTTTGATTAACATTAGTAAACTTCTCAGTCAAGTTAGCATATTTATGATAGTTTGTTTCAATTGTTATATTTTCTATATCACGTGTTTTTACGCTTGATATTTGAATTGTTGATTTCAAGAACATGTTTAACAAGGAATGCAAGAGACAAAAATTCATTTTCAATTTGAGTTTGGGTATATTAGTTTTGTTTTTACATCATTGACTTGTATTGTATAGTTTTGTCATAAAATGCCAAAGGGAAAGATTTTTAGGTTTTTAATTGTATTGACAATTATTTAGACAAAATGATTATTATAAAAAATGATTGTTATAAAAGAGTTGTAAGAGTCAATGAATCTTTTGGAGTGTTGTATAAATGAACTAGAAGTCTTTACGTTGGGTGAAAAACATGCAATTAGAAGCACGAAGAACTTCTACACTTAGATAAGTAATGAAGTGGACCTTGATCGAGAAGTGAAACAAAGGAGTAGTGAGAAAATGATACAGATTTTGAGGATGGTTACTAGTGTTTAGAATGTTGTCTACACAAACAAGAAAATAGGAAATAACACCATTGGCGGATTTAGGGAAAGTATATACCAGCCCCGGTCCTCTTTTTGTAATTTTTATTTTTTTTTTTCCATAATTTCCTTTTTTTACCTATTAACTGGTTTTGAATTTTTTTTTTTTTTTCCATTCAATCCTGGATCCGCACTATGAAAAGCAATGTTATTAAAATTGGATTGGACAGATCAGCTATGGCGACAGGGACGTAGCTAGAATTTCGATCTTGGAGGGCGAAAATACGAGGATGGAGGGTTCAGGGGTGGAGCCCCCAAATTTTTTTTTAACTAAAAGGATTAAAAACGACAATTTTGAATACCAAAATAGGCAAGTTAGATTGACTGACCAAAAGACAATCAGTTTGTCGATACAAAAACAATGTCCATATATGTGTCTAAAATCTAATGTCATACAAATTGAAAACATAAACGTGAGATGGACATAAAAAAAAATAAAAAGTAAACTGTCTATCTATATAACATATGGTAGAGATGACTTTGACATCTGAAATTGGTCTCTTCTTGTCCTCATCACTTCAAACTCGTCAATAAGAGA